>BMAW01004879.1:65089-127759 GCA_019974015.1 Nephila pilipes | reverse complement strand
ATTTACCTATTTGTCTGATTAACAATAAATAATCTTCAAACGGTACAACATTATTAATAAACATTCCACGAAAATTCTAACGGATATACTATTAGAAACAATTTTTTATATGAATAGGAAATGAATTTAATTTTTTTTTATCCAGTGAATAGAATTATATTTTTTGAAGACTAACACAATCTTATTTTATGTAAAATATTCAATGTTTAAATGATTTTACTACAATTTTCTTAGTGTAATAATTTTTCATGATAACTTCTTGAATTATTTTTCTGTGACACACACACACATATTTAGCTTTTTCGAAAACTCACTTCTAACAATCTTGTTTAATATTCAACAATTTTTTTTTTTTTTATTGTAACAGCTCAAGTTAATTTTTTGTTTCATGTATGCGTTCTTTTTCTAACAACGTTTAGTTAAATGAGTTAACTGAATAAATTTACATCGTATTGCTTAGTATTAAAAAAACCCTTAACGTATGAAATAATTACCAGTACGTTTATTGAAAATATACTGTTGATATTTGAAAACATTTTAATTTAGAGTTTCTACGTTTCTTATCTCATTTTCTTGATTGTATTTGCTTCGAAATTCTAGGAAACATCTGCGTACCGATAAATGCGGTGCCGATAGCCTGTGCCCCCTTATCTAGTGTATATTGTTAAAGAAGGATTTCATTTCTGAGGGTTATGTTGATTTTTACTGAGGGATCGTTCTGGTGAAATATCTTATCACTGTATACAACGAAAGTTTACTGATTTGTGGAATCGGGATTTCCAAGGGTTATGTTGGTTTAACTGTGAGAATGTTCTGGTAAAATATTTAATCACTGATAGAAGGGGTAGATTTACTTAATCACGGCAGAAGGATTTTCTGGACTTTTATGTTAACTAAAATGTTTGGAAAGTTCTGATAAAATATCTTATCACAATGAGGAGGGGAGATATCTATTGATTTATGGAAGAGGGATTTTTCTGAGAAATACTTAACTTATTTCTGGAAAGTTCTGATATGATTTCTAATCACGGATAAACGAGGAGGGATCTCTGATCACAAATAAACTGTGATTGGTTGAAAATGACGTAGCTATTTTTATGAAAACAATGATTGGCTCATGTATAATATGACATCACCCAATTTCTTAAATATAAGGGTCTGCACTTTCAAACCTTTTTTATTTACGAAATTATTCTTGCTAACTTACCATTTGAGTTTATTTTTTTGACGATTTTAGTTTTTGCCGATTTAGCAACGAGAATTTGTTCGAAATGGAGCCAACTAAGAGAACTATTAGCGAAGTAAGTTCCTTTTACTTAACATGTTAAGTTATTTTTTAAAAAATTTATTTGTATCTGTTCATAGTTTATTCATTCGTATTATTTTGAAATAATACTTTTTTTTTGAAAATAAGTGTATCTTTATACATTTTATGATTTGTTTTTTACTATAATGACTTTATCAATAATTCGATTATAGAATAATGCGTTAGACCGTTCTGTTTATTTAAGTCACAATTGAAAATCAATATGTGTTTTTACTAACTGGAATTGTATTCTTTTACATAGATTCTGTTTGAAGATGAAGATATGCCGTTTGACAGCGACGATGAAGTAAGTGAATATATTATTGAAAACTTTTTTGAGAAAAATTTGAGTTCTTGCTTAATTTTTTTTTTGTATTGTAATTTAAGATTATTACTGAATGCAGTCAGGATTTCTTGGAAGCATCTCCTTTTTTTTCGGATCTATCTTCTCAGTTTGGTAATGGAATTGAGGTATTATTTTTAACCTATATATTTTTTCAAATCTTAATTTCGATTATGTATAATTTCTTTGTAGCTCTTGCGACTACAGTGCATTTTTTGTTAATGTGTGTTATTTTATTATAATCGACACTGTTTTTTTTTTATAGTTGGAGGATGCCATAATTTTAGAGGAAAGATCAAGACGCCGTAACAATCGATTTCAGGCCGAAGAAATAATTTTTCGGGCCCGAATCGACGAAGACAGACTTCCTCATGATTTAAGAGGAATCATGCTATTTACGGTTGTCAACATCGTTCAAAGACTGTTCGAGCTTTTGATAGCGAGAACAACCGTAAACCTGAATGCGACTGATCTGATCCGATTTTGTATTCAGACAGAGGGTTAGATAGGCCGATATCGACTACCCTTATGCCTGTTTCTTCTCTTACGGCAGAAAAAGTACTTTCTGCTGTAATGAAAGTGTTACAGTCTAAGGATATGATCCAGTTGGACAACGGGTTTACAGTGGATGTCATAACGGTGAGACGACCTGTAGGAGCAGGTAGAAACCGTAAGGTATCGAGTGTCAAGTTAGATCGCCTCACCAAACGCTCGATATTAGCCATTCCCATGACCGAAGACGGAATGTGTTGCGCCAAGTCGATTGTGTTTGCATTAGCACACTTGGAAAATGACAAAAAAGCTATAGAATCCCTGAGAGATCACAGGCTACCAGCCTTACTGAAAAAGGTAACTGATCTGCATCAGTCTGCAGGTGTTCCTATGGATCCGTGCACATTCCGAGACATAACAGTTTTCGAAAACCACTTAAATGTACAAATAGTGGTAATATCATCTGAAAATTTGAATCAGGTAATTTTTTTTTGTTTTGATTCATGCATGATTGTAAAAATTGTCACACACGTCTGAGTTTTGTTTGTATATTTTACAGGTGTCTTACAAAGGCCAATGCAGACCCCGACGCATTAATTTATGGCTGCACGAAGGGCATTACGACGTTATCAAGTCATTGAAAGGTTTTTATGGCTCAAATTTTATTGTGAAACCTGCGATAAGCCTTTTGAACACTTAGATGAACATCGATGCCCAAATGCATGCTTTATTTGTTTGCGAATGGACTGTACGCCTGGGAAAATGCAACGGTGTCAGGATTGCGACAGACTGCGCAATTCGGACGAATGCTTTAAAATGCATAAAACGACGAAAGGAAATCAAGAATTATCGATTTGCGATCGAGTAAGTTCTATTTTCTCCTTTTTTTCTACTATTACGATTTTCTGTGAATAAAATGCATTTACGAATTATTTTCCTTTCAGGTATACCAGTGTACGGACTGTTTCAAGGTGATTAGACGCCGTGATTGTCCGAAACACCTGCACCAATGTCGCACCACCAAGTGTCCGTTTTGCAGAAAATTTGTTCATTTAGCTGACCATCTGTGCCATTTACCCCACCTGACACCTCAAAAACAAAATGATAATATCATTTTTTTTTTCGATTTCGAGACGGACCAGTCTTTAGGTGAGCACTTTGTAAATTTCGCTTTGGCACAATATGCTAACGGCGAAGAAAAAGTGTTCGTTGGATATACGGCCTACCAGGACTTTTGCGAGTGATTATTTTCCCCACGTCACAAGGGATTTACGGCTATTGCGCACAACATGAAAGGGTTAGTTTTTAAATTTTTATTTTATACTTAAGGAAAAAAAATTGAGAGTGTTGTGTCTAACAAACATTTTATTTTTCAGATTTGAAGGGCAATTTTTATTAGCTCGGTAGCTGAAACAGGGTATAGCGCCGGAAGTGATACCGAATGCATCGAAACTGATGTCCATTCGACAGCCGTCATTAAACATCAGAGTGATCGATTCCTTAAACTTTCTTCCGATGGCTCTGTCAAAACTTCCAAGCTGTTTTGGTCTCTCGGAATTAAAGAAAGGGTATTTTCCCCATCTTTTTAATATTCGTGAAAACCAAAATTACATTGGGAAGTTGCCAGATCAATCCTTTTATTGTCCTGATTCCATGTCATCTGCCTGTCGCCGTGAATTCATGTCTTGGCATGAGCAACACCAAGAGGATGTTTTTGATTTCAAAACGGAAATGCTCTCCTATTGTCGGTACGTAAAAATTTTTTTAAATAGAGAATGTGCATTTTACAGAAAAAGAATATGTACATATTTTTCTTCTCATTTTAGTTCTGATGTTGACATACTCCGCCGCTGCTGTATGGTGTTTCGAGAACAATTTATGGAGATTGCGAATGTAGATCCATTTCGGTAAGTAATTTTTTTCCTCACGTAATTGTTTTGACCTTGTTTGTGTGAATTCGGTCATTTAATGTACATGTTCTTTTGTCAGATACATAACCATTGCATCGGCCTGTATGGCAACCTATCGGAGTGGACACATTCAGGACAATTCTATCGCCATGGTTCCAATACACGGCTACAGTCATGGAAAGCAATTCAGCCCTGATGCGATTCGGTGGTTTGATTACATATCCTTCACCAAAAAATTGAAAATACTTCACAGTTTGAACGGAAAAGGCGAAAGAAAAATTGGAGGAATTTTTGTAGATGGATACTGTGAAGAAAATAAAACAGTTTATCAGTATCAGATAAATATCAAATTATGTACAGAAAATATTTTTATTGTATACCCTAACAGTTTTTTAATAGAAAGTTTATTTTTAGGGCTGTTTCTTCCATGGATGCACTGTATGCTTCGACGGAGACTCCACGCATCCGTTGAAACAGTCCACTATGAGCACCATACGGCGTCGCACCGAGGAGAAATGTGAAAATCTGAGGTACCATGGATATAACATGGTGGAAATGTGGGAACACGATTTCCTGCGTCTTAAAAAGGAAGATTCGAGGCTTCAAGCTTTCCTGAGGGCACACACCATTCAGGATCATTTGAACCCAAGAGATTCTTTCTTTGGAGGACGTACCAACGCGTTAAAATTGCTTCACGAAGGGAATATTAAATACGTGGATTTTACCTCCCTTTATCCATGGGTAAGTTTTTTTTCTTCCTCTTCATACATTCTCTGAATCGAATTATTTTGATATGCTTAGTTATATTTTTCTTCATTTTTTTAAAAGGTAAACAAGTACTGCCAGTATCCCGTTGGACACCCTGAAGTAATTACCGAAGGGTTTCAAGACGTGGATAAGTACTTTGGAATCATTAAATGTAAAGTGATTCCACCTACGGATCTGTATCTACCGGTACTTCCCTACCGATCCCATAACAAGTTGATGTTTCCTCTGTGTCGGACATGTGCTGACGAAAAACAACAAAGCGCATGTCAACATTCCGATGACGAAAGAGCCCTTATTGGCACTTGGGTCTCGGAAGAACGGAAACTGGCAAAGAAAAAAGGATACCACATCTCTCAAGTAAGTCATGAAAAATATTGAAATCATATTTTATTTATTCAATGACTTTATTCCTTTGACACTAATTTTTTTTTAAATTTCAGATTTACGAAGTGTATCATTTTTCAAAATCGTCTGATATTCTCTTCCGTTCATATATTGACTTATTTTTAAAAATAAAACAAGAAAGTAATGGATGGCCAAGAGAATGCTCGTCAGACGAGGAGAAACAAGATTACATCAGTTAATACGAGAGAAAGGAAGGTATCAAATTAAATCCTTTGCAGATTGCAAAAAATCCAGGGAGGAGACAAGTAGCAAAATTGGCCCTCAATAGTTTTTGGGGAAGGTATAACTCTTTTTTTTATACCTTTAAAATTATTCTAATGTTTAAGTGAGAGAGAATTTGTTTTAACCTATTTTCCATTTGCACAGGTGGGGAATGAATTTAAATAAAATGAAACTGTCGTACGTTAACAGTGTACCGGATTTCAACCAATTTTTGAGTGATCCTACAAAAAACGTAAGTTCATTTTAATTTTAAAAAAAATAACGTTTATACTTATAACATGATAGCATCTAATTTTTTATACGAATTCTTACAGATCAAAGATATTTTTCTGCCTTCGGAAGAGGTGGCTACAATTGAATGGCAAGTCTCAGACAAATTTGTGGAACAGGATGCCTCCACTAACATTTTTATAGCAACGTTTACGACCGCCTGGGCTAGACTTAAACTCTATCAAGAAATGGATAAACTGGGCAGAGACGTGTTATATCACGACACTGACAGCCTCGTTTACGCCAGTAATGGTAGAAACGACCCTCCGCTCGGTGACTTCACAGACGAGCAGGAGGGAGATACAATTAAAACGTTTGTGTCTGGTAAGTGTTTTTTTTCTTCTTTTCGACAAAATAATATTTTTTATTTCAGGAAGTTGTAGTGAAATAATGTTTTCTATATGCGAAGAAAAGGGTTGTAATTTAATTTTTTTTTTCAGGGGGTCCAAAAAACTATGCATATAAAACTGAGAGTGGAGTGACTTGCTGTAAGGTGAGGGGCTTCACCCTAAATTTTCGGAATTCACAAATTATAAATTTCGACAGCATGCTTCACTTAGTGACATGCTTAAAAAATACATCTATTGCAGTCACCAATCCTAATAAAATCACCCTTGAACCGAAGAAAAGAAAAGTTATCAATAAAATAGAAACCAAACAGTACAGTTTCGTGTATGACAAACGAATCATACAAAAAGATTTGTCAACACTTCCATACGGTTTCAAATAAAATTATGTATATTTTGTACATATTTTTGTTTTATGTTGTAAATATTTTGTACATATATATATTTATTCTATAAACTGTAAATATATAAATTGTGTAAATACTTTTTTTAAAATTTTTTTTATCAATAAAAAAAAGTTTTAGTTCCCAAAAAATGTCTTTTTTTCTTTGAAAGAAATTAGATTTCTTAATAATATAAAAATTTAAGTTAACAATTTATTTTGTATTCAAAATGTCATTTTGTACTTATTAACAAACGTTACATGTAAAAAAAAATTTTAATAATGAAAATGGTTTAAAATTTATTTTCTATTTTTAAAAAAAATTCTGCTTGAAAATTTATTTTCTATGAAAGAAATTATAATCTATTAAAGAAATTATAAGAAATTATAATCTATTAAAGAAATTATATTCTGTTAAAAATGTTAGGTTTAAAATATACCTTATAGGAAAAAAAACAATGTTTTGACTACAAAATGTCTTAAAATTTATTTTATATATAAAATGTTTTAAAATTTATTTTTAAGTATAAAATGTTCTAAAATTTATTTTTATATATAAAATGTTTTAAAATTTATTTTTAAATATAAAATGTTCTAAAATTTATTTTTCAACATAAAATGTTCAAAATTTATTTTTTGAAATATGAAGTGTTCAAAATTTATTTTTAAATGTAAAATGTTTTAAAATTTATTTTTAAATATAAAATGTTTTAAAATTTATTTATAAAATAATTAAAATGTATTTTTCTAACATTCATAAATGTTCGAAAATTCCACTTGTAAAACAAATTTGCTTTTAAGATTTATTTTTTCAAAATTAAAATGTAAAATAAAAATGTGCTTTTAAAATGTTTAAATTATTATTTTTTTTTTCTTTTTAAGAAGAATTAATTTTCTATCATTACAAATTTTTTACTCCTTTTTGTTTTAGAAAAAGTTTTTTCTATCTACTTGTAAAATTCTGTCTTAAAAAGTTTCTAATATTCAAAAAACGAATGAAAATGTTATTTTCTTTTTTTTAAAAAAAACGTTTAAAATGTATCTTTAAGATATTACTCACGCCGCACACGCACGCACGCACACGCGAAAGCACGGGGGATAAAATTAATTTTATTTTCTAAAGTTTTTAAAATTTTAGTTCGTAAAATAAAAAGGAACACACACAAACACTATATTTCCAATGTGAATTTTATTTTATTCAATAAGTAATCCAAGCTTTTCTTTTTGCATACATACGTTTTACCTTCTTTGGTACAATAGTATTATTACTTTGAAGCAATTTTTTGTTGACAATGTAATTTGTAGGCATATGCATTTCTTTTAAAGCAGCATAAAACTCTTTGAATCCTGTAGGTGATCGTTTTCTGTTCCGAAGCAAATCTGATATTAAGATAACAATATTAGTACAAGGTAAACGTTGACCTTTGTAGACAATTTCTCCCTCTGGGGTCCAAGATAAAATGGAATGCTTATCTCTTAAGAACTCGAGAATGTCTTTGGCAGTTTGTTGATATCGAACCGGAGCAGCTTTTAAAATTTTTGTGGTTAAAATGTCATCTGGTTCATTATTTTCCACCGTTTCTTCGACCGCTTTTTGTTGAGGATGATGAATTTTTACAAATTTTTGAAGAACTTGTAAATATTGATTCGCCTTTTCACTTTCAAAAACATCTTTATTCCGAAGAATATCTTGCATTTGTTTATCTAAATCGGACAATTTATCAACTAAATCTATTTAATCTTCGGGTAATAAAATCATTTTTTTACTGAACTCCATGGATGAGAGAACCAATCAAAGAAATTGCCGCGGGTAATAGTACAAATAGAAATACGCCACCTCTCTGAACTAAAAGCTGTCTCTTCTTATATATAGGTACTTTCCTGTCGGAAAGTTTCCTCAAACTTCTTTTATAGGGAACTGAACGATTCTTTTGATTTTTAGTCAAAGGTACATTTCCTTTCAGAACATTCAAAGCACATTCACATAAAGATTTAATTACACTATTTGGACATTTTTTCAAAAGGATACCCTTTGTTTTAGCTTTAGCAATCAATTTTAAGTGTTCTAAATGCTCGTGTACAAGCCGATATATTGAAATAAAGTGATGTGTCTTGTCGCATGCAACAGAATTTATATAGTTTCTAAAAATTTTCTATAGGCTTTGACTTTATAAACGGCACAATGAGTAAAATTTTTTTTCGTGTGAAAAAGGGCACAACGCATCACAAGATGGCAACTCGTTGACATTCGGGCATTCAAAATAATCTAAATTGAATATTTCGCGACCCGATAAAAAAATGAAAGAATTTTTTCTTCTCCAATCCCTTCACGTAAATATAGGGAAACATTTCAAATATTACATCTATCACACAGCGGAAAAACTCGTAAGGTAATTCACCACTCTCCCATTTCAATTTATGTATATTTTTGGTTACCCATGAATAAGTTAATTGTTTTTGTCTAGATAACTGATCGAAACGAAGCGGTGGTTTGAATAGCCACCTTCCGCGGAAACTGTCATCGTTGACGGCATAGACAGCAAGTTCTTTTACGATTAAAAGTTCCGAAGTAAGATGAAATCCTTCGAAATCTATGACTGTAGAGGCCATGGCGATTTCAAGACTTACTGATTATCTAGGTTGGTACACATAGTATTTATCACCTGGAAAAAGACCACTGCGCAAGCGCATTGAATCGTCCGTATCGGGTTTAAGGTCAATTAAAAGGTAACTGAAGGGTTTCGAAGTAGCATCATCGTAGACATCTCTGAAGAATTTTGTTTTCTTAGGATAAACTGTTTCTCAATATGCATCACTTGTGATTTATCTCGTGGATTTTTAAACAAAAACATGTAATGAGCATTTAGAGAAATGTCACGAATTCCCTTATAAAAGACATTTCGCACTATAAAAATAACACTCAAATTACGATGGTAACTTCCCTTAGTAAATAGTTTCGTTAATTTGGTATCACCTGTAAGTTCCGATATAAGATCATCGATTACGATTAAAGCATTAGACAAACTGTTTATATTAGAAGTTAAGCCATCATAAAATTCGATGCCTTTCATTTCACTGTAAAGAGAATGATAGGCACCATAACACCATATAATTTTGGGAGGAAAAGGATAAATCATTTTAAAATCTATTAACTTTTTAATCAGTTGTATCTTTCCACAACCAGTAGATCCTGCCACGATCATCGTGAAAGGATGTTTTAACTTTAACGCTTCCATTATAATTAAAAGAAAACTTTATGTAAAAGTGTATTTATACAAGAAAATTGTCATAAGAGTAAGACATTTTTTTCCACACACAAAAAGCTATAAACACAAATTTTTCTTTATTGCTTAAAAATCATTCTTATACCATAACGCTTTTTTACAAACTGATACAATCGAAAATCATTCTTTTGACACTGACGCAAATTGTTTATAATTGAATACATAGAATCTCCTTGACTTCTTTTGAGAAATAAATAAATACAATACGCTCCCCATACGTTAGATGCGGGACTTTGAAATGCATTTGCATTCCAGCATACTGTAGAGTAGTTTGAAGCCAAGTCTCGAAATGGTAGTCCATAATATTCTGGTGGATGTCCGTAGGAATCGAAAAACTCGAGACTATTGTTATCGTGATAGAAAGCCAGCCAGTGTGATCCGGGGTCGAGTCGTCAAATTTACCACGCATGTAGATTTTCCTTTTAACTTCGGTACAGTGTCCGATGCGAAAATTTCACGGAAAAAAGGGGCCGTAACAGGGTCATGTGATAGAATAAAATATATTTGATTTCCCTCCATTTTTAGTTTCCAAAGTCGTACAAAATGTTTCTCGGTTTATTTATCTCTATAACGTTATCGAATTCGGCAAAAATAAGTACACAAATGGCTTGACTCAGTGCCTTAGTAAATTTTATTTCTAGCTTGAGATTACTGTGTTTGATCAAGTTCAAGTGATCTCCATTGCATAGATCAGGTGACAAATTGAAAGCAAATAACGTGTTTCCGTTTATATACTCTTTTCTCGATATAAAAAGACCCTGGTCTTGACCTAATTTTTCAGTTCCACTAAATAAACTATGATAACCTTTGATGCAATTATTTTGAGCAAAATTTAGCTCCATAGGATTATGTGGAGTTGGCTGACCGTCTACGTAAACACCTATGAAATTGTTGTCGTAATGTTTGAATTCGAAAGGAGATTTCGTGAATGTACCATGAAATGCATCGTTATCGACACATCCCGCAATAATTCTCTTTGGCATTTGGCAAAGGAATATATTATCTTTCACGAACGATATACTTCCTTGGGGGTACGGAGTATACTTTACACAAAACTCGATTAATTGGATATTTCGCCGTCTCATTTTCCAAAGCTTTCACGTGACCCAATACAACTCCGGGGCTAACATGCACTTTTCTTACTAATAAGGTAATTTTCTCTAGTATTACTTTATGTCCTTCTTTTCCTTGCAGGCAAAACTCTGGTTTACTTCGAATCAGTTTTATTTTTAAATCCACTAAATTCAACAATAATCTCTCTTGATGAAATAAGTCACAGTGTAAGCTACCAATCATATCCACGGAACCACTTAAATTGAAAAATTCAGACTTTTTCTTCAATCTTTATAAAACATTTCAGATGTCAGTTGAGAATTTTTACTATCGAATCCATGATTCAGCAAAGTTTCAATGTAAGATCTGTATGGGTACGTGTTACTTGAATTGGAAACGAGTCGTTCATTGAGGAAAATATCTACTTGCGAGATTAGAGAATGTAGAAATACATTAACAGGACCAATCGCTGAATCTTTTTCTATGGGTGAACCATCTGTTTTCACAATTTTTGCTTTTAAGTAAAGTTGTATTTGACTCAAATCCAGATATTCTTCACCGCTTCCAGAGACGTGAAATTCAACAGGACCGCCATCAAATACATTGGATAATGGATGAAATTCTACCCACTGACCACTTTCTATGGCTGTTTGGGTGGCAGATAAATGAAAAAGTTCCAATTCTGATTTCACATATTCGGGGGATCCTTTTAAAATAAATGCCATTATGGATCAAAAATATCTTGTCCTCTCACCTTTCTCACTTTGTTTAAAATGACCCTCTTATGTTTCTTTCGCTTCCTTTCTATTTTCCACGACCAATCATCAATTTAACATGTTCGATAGCCTTTCGAGCCATGCCTCTACTTGCTTCTTCACTTCGCTTTTTTGCAGCTGTTTTGAAATCTTCTCCGGATAATACATCACTGACTACTTTCGTTCCGGTTCTCAGAGCTTCTTTTCCTACAACCTTTCCACCCTTCACCAAGAAGGTAAAACAGCCCTAAACAATCGACGAAAAATCCTTCCCAATCCATAGCCTTTTTGAAATGACACACCTTCGTAATATGGAACTCCAGACCCCGTATGATTCGTGTAATGGTCTTCAAACTTTTTTGTACAACACACGTAGGGTACTTTCATGATGTGACTCATTTCCTTAACATATGGTAAATGATTTCTATTATTTGATGTATTGCGTATTTATAGTATTTGTCGCATGCGGAAATGCAGAACAACAATCACTTTACCTCTTTCGAAAGGCACTAGAGCGCCTGAGTTTAGACGAATTTCGATTTCAATAGTGAGAAGAGATTGACGTATAAGGGGAACGTAGTGAGGTCTATCGTAATGAGCACTCACACTATCACCGTCGGTTCCAGATATTCGGACGATTCTTAAAAGAGGAGCTTCTACGCGACCTACCACCACAGGCTGTACAATATCACTGTAAACGTAAAAAAAAGGGAAATGCTGCCTGTGGATCGACTACGAAAGAACTTTCTACAGTCCCGCTCATGAGCTGAGAACGAAATCCTAACACGTCGCACAAACCTTCTTGCAGAAACACTTTCGCATTGTTTTGAGTTTTTATTTTCACTCGTTTGTTATTAGCATTGAATTTAAAGGAAATTTTGCCTTCGTGTGAAGGAAGTAACATAGATTTTAAAATTTCGGGAACCGATTCATAATAACCGGGTGGCAACTTTCTTGTTACTAACTTCCAGTCTCCTAAATCAAACCCAAATATATTATTATTTTCATTTATATTATATCAAGTATGCGGATAAATTATTTCGGCCAATCCGACTTCCCACTAGCCGTCTAAAAGAATGGGTGTAGGTAGTTGCGTAACGAAACTTGAAATTTTGTTATTTGGAAAAAAATGCAGAGAACTGTCGGACGGTAGTGTCACATAGAAAGACATGTTTTGTTAATGAATGATACCTGGTTCGAGAAGTGTATTTATAGCATTTTCACATCACTGGCCCACTTGTTAAATTTTTCCGGATATCCTAGGAATTTCACAAAATATTCTAATTTCCCCTTTCTTTTTCTTTTCTTTAAAACTTTTTCCACTGGGTAATAACCAGAATCTGTAACCTTTTGTATTTCCTTTGCGTAAAAACTGCCTTCGATAACCTCACCTTTGAGATCTTTCAGCATATAAACGATAGGATTTCTGGGTATAACTTTGTAGATTGTAAATATTTCCATAGACCAATTATTTTCGTAACCTTTCTCAAATCTCCCTTTCCATTTACTGATACGCACTTTATCATTTATTTTAAACATGGGCAGTTAGACTTTTGGTTCGCTCATGTCACCATACAGGTTTTGCCATACTTTGTCTTGATTTTCAATGCTTACGTTCAAAGGCTTCATCTTAATGCTTCGGTGCCACGTCTGATTATAACTAAATAAAAGTTTATCTATTACATCTAAGTACTTTCGAGTATTGTACTCTGTGAAATATTTCGTCATTTTAGACATCAAAGTTCTATGAAAACGTTCGACAATGCTGGCTTTCGTTTCATTATTAGTAGTAAAAAAGTGAACATTCATTTTCTTAAAATAATTTTGTACAGTTTTATTTTTGAATTCTGTTCCTTTGTCCGTTTGCAGTGATATGGGTTTCGGTTCTCTAAAATTTTTTTCAAAACCTTTTAGTATACTATGACTCGTTTTATCTCTTAAGAGTATTGCCCACGCATATTTTGAAAACACATCTATACATGTTAAAAGATATTTATAACCATTATTATACTGACTTAAAGATTGCAAGTCTAATAGATCTGCTTGAAACTGTTCATCTATTCCCCCTACTATGACCCGATTCCTCTTAAACTTTCGTCTTGCGGTTTTATGCAAAGCATAAGAATCTTTAGTTTCTAACCATTGTTTGATATCTTTCTTTTTAACACGATTTTTTAAAGCTCTATACAATGCATTTACCCCCTCCAAAACTTGCAGGTTTTTCAGGATTTTTATACGTATATTCGATAGACATTCTTGTATATGCGCGTTACCTAGTACAAGCATGCAATGAAATGAACAGAATAAGATAAAAATTTAAAGATTTCATGTTTTCTTTCGAGATTGGAAGCTACTAAAAACTGTTCATGGTCCTCTTCTGAAGCAATTTTCAGTTTATGTTGAAGTCGGCTGATTGCACAGCTATAAAACAATCATAACTCTAAATGAGTCAAAATGACTTTTTTTAATGCACAAATACTCCAAAAAATATACAGAAATAAGTAAATAATAAAGTTAACTTTTTAAAATGATTTCTTATTTACATTAATAATATTTGCTTATTCTTTGGAAACATGGATCAATAAAAAAAAAGTATTTGTTTAAAATTCTAAACGAGCTTCCTCTGGTACTGTGGTCTTACTCAGAAAGTGCTGTTCGTAGCATATGGAAAGAAATATTTTGATATTTTAACATAAAAAGAAACCTGAAAAATTAAAGACAAAGCAAAAGATAAAAGTTTCAAACCTGAAATAAATAACAGCTTACTGTCCGAATTTTTTTTTTATAAATGTATTATGATAATATATATTTTCCAAATTTAACTATTAAGGCATTAAGGCAATAAAACGAAAAGAAGCAAACTATAAAAATTTATATTGAACATTTTTCGTACGGTGGGGGGGAGGAGAGAGAGAGCTTTTTTTATAAATAAATATGACTGAAAACGATCCACAGTTTTTCCCCAATTACTTATACTTCATTTCTGCTTGAATTTCTGAAAAAATGTGGAGTTACCCATAAGGTTTAAGTAAGTTTAATTTCAAGGAACAATTATGATTAATAGAATACATAGTTCAATCGCAATATTTTTATTTAGTAGAAATAAAATTTCAGTATTCAGTTGCTTTAGTTTTCACATGATAAAATAATATTCAAATTTTGTTTTACACATTTATACTAATTAAATGTATTTATATAAGCTGTTATATAATAATCATTATATTGATTGCTTTTATAAATTAAATTTGAATATCTTCGAAAATAATACATGGCAACATTTCAGAGTGCTATCTCTGATAAATGCCTGACAACTCTCCTCATTCTTTTTATTGTTTTACATTTTTATTCACTAAATTTTTCCTCTATTATTTATTTCTTGTTATTTTTTTACTATTATTATTTTTCCTTATAAAAATAAATAAAGTTTACATATTTAATCTTTAGTGCTTTTCATACTAGGAGAAAGGAAACTTCAGATTCATACGCACACATCCTCTTCAAAAAAAAAAAAAAAAAAAAAGAGAGAGATAGAGAGAGAGATAACTATAGTAATAGACAAAATAAATCATTGGCTCTTTCAACTTTACAGCTGTGAAACTCCATGATTTTCTCCCATTACCCCAATTGACCTTTGTACATCGAGGCAGGCGCGTTTATCGCTCAAGTTGGATGTTCCAGCCAACACAACGTGCCAAATGCCTTGGAATATTCAGCGCCATCTATGGGTGTTATTCAGAATTTTTTCATTCACCGATATCACTCTTAAAAAGGTAGGATGGCATTCCTTAATATGAGAATATTCTTTCATGTAAAAATTTAATCAGCAAGATATTTGGAAACATGGAAATATTCTCTTTTTATAAAGACATTAAGTAATTATTTTATAATCTAAGAAAATAGTAGGACGTCCTCGTGTATTGTTAAGCTAGTTTCATGCGATATTTTATGAGTGGCTGAAAATAGCATTTCATTTGTGAGAGGATTTATGATTAAAAACACTTCTCGTTTCAGCGTTCTCTAAAAAAATTACTTATGGCCGCGGTAGCCTTGTGGCCATGGTCGCTGCCGGCGGTTTTCGTCGAGTCGTGGGTCCGAACCTTGAAGCCACTGAAGACCTGCCCTGCAGCCAGGGCTGATGCACGTTAAGTCTGTCGAGGCTCAAACTCCTCCCTTAGCGTGGTTTGGAAGTTTGGAGATGAAGGTGCCAGCTTAGGTGTGGTCCTTGTCACTTGACCGAGGTTCAAAATGACGAAGTCCGTCGCCAGTAGCCCTCGTGTTTCTTCTCAGTGTGACGTTAATGAAACCAAAACCAAACTAAAAGATTCCATCTTAGAGCAGTGCCTCAATCAGATAAAGGGAAGAATGTACTTTTCTGATAATGCGATGGTGAACATCCGGGAATTGAGGGTAAAAAATTATTTGGAAAGTCCCAATCTTAAGCGTACTTTAAAATTGTTACAGAATTTTTTTTATAACTCGATTAATTTTTGTAATTTTTTAAGCTATCTAATTGTTAATTCTCCTTTTGTTTCTTCGAAAATACTAGTTCATGTTGCTCATTCAAAAAAAAAGAAACCTCTTTTAAACTTTCTTTTCATTTTTAGGGAAGGAATGACACACACACACACACACACATATATATATATATGTTTAAGGTATTCTACGTCTAATACAATGTACCATTGCTAACACAAATGAGAAATTATTTTCAACAATAATCTAAAAAAGGGGGAAAACGCGCTTAATATTTTTTGCATATTTTCATAGACTACATTCAATCTGCAAGGGATTGAATTTCAATGAAATATTCATCGCTGATACAAACCCTCTTCACCTGCTCAAATTTATGAGCAAGCGCAATAAAATGACTAAGCGATCTCATGAAAAAGTGAATAACTGTTGTTGGATTAATTATTTCGTTTGAGTGCCATCGACAAACATTTGAAATCAACCTTTATGAGAACTGATGTCCAATAGTTCAACATAATCCATAAAATTCGAAAAATTGTGACTAAATGTATATGATTTTTTTCGAAATTACTAGTTTTGAAATTAATCATCTGTTATAGGTGAAACTTTGTCTTTATGCAAAACATTTCAGTCTTTATGCACAAAACACACGTGCATGTCGAAATGTAGATAAACCAGCTCACTCTGTATAAGAAGTTCAGATAAGTCAAATGCAATTCATGGGCGAAGAAACGTTGCGAATGATGACTCAAAGACTCAGTGGATATGTTTGCGGAAGGAAAAATCGTTGGAATGCTCGAATACGGACGATCACAAACCGATGTGTCTCGAATTCTGAATATGCAATCTCAAGACTGTGACAGAGGTTTCGAAGTACAGGAAATATTAACCAACAATAAGTATTAGGCTAATCGAGAGTCACAACCGTCTGCCAAGACCGATATCTAGCAATAACTGCGTTACGTCAGAAAGATAGTTGTGACAGAGAACTAGGTTCTGCGCTTACAGTCACCATAGGGGTAAGAGCTTCCAGAAAAAAGGTTCAGAATACTCAATAATTTTGGTATCTATGCCAGACAACCAGCAGTTTGATTTTTTTTTTTCATATCTTTGCATAAATGCACTCGTTTAAACTGAAGTTTGGAGCATCAGTACAGGAGTTTGGGACAATGGGCACATCGAAACGTTATGGGATGTCTAGTGACGAATCTCGCTTTGTCTGAACTTGTACGGGTATTGTTATCGGCTAACGATAAAGCAAGAACCTGGTTTTCGGTTTTCCCGGGAAACATCACAGAAATACATCGTTATATTATTATCGTTCTTTTGCATTTGGAAATCAGTGTACCACAAGTTTTAGATGTTCGGTAGTCTGTGGGAACTAGGAAATCATTCCCATCATATATATATATATATATATATATATATATATATATATATATATATATTCATTGATCTCCGAGTATGAAAATCCCACACACAATGACGTAGTGTGGCCATCCAATAATAATGTGTGTAACCTTAAAGAGAGTGATGCTTTTTTAAGAACAGACTTTAAAAGAAGAGAAGTAATTTATTTAAATTTTTGTTGCCATTGTTAACTAAGATAAAAAGAAGACACACAAAGTAAATTAAAAGTAACACCTTTTATTAACACATAACAGTTAAATTAATCTTCAGAAAAAGTGATTTAGGGAATAAAAATTTAATTGAAGAATTACATTTTATTAGATGTATTTATGAGTTGCTCGTATACTTTGCTTTGCAAGCGGAAAGAGCTTTTTAGACTTCCGCAAGGGTTAAGCGAATAACAAACATTTATTCGAACTTTTTCCCTCCATACAATTCCAATATCTCGATTCAAAAGTATTTCTAACCCGGATTAACCTTATTCAACAACTTTATTCATTAATTTTAAATCTTTATCTAGGGGTTTAGGAAATCTTGAATGATAATGTGCGTTCAAAATGATGACCGCGGAAGAGAAGGCCTTTACTGTTAGTATAATATGAAAATAACAACACTCCAGAAGTTTTTCTTGAAGCTGAAGTGACGTTTATTTTCCATGAAAAAATCCTTAACCTCAATAATTTTTCATCAAATTTGTGTTTTTATATTAAAGAACTGACTTTTTGAATGAAAATTTTAGAAACACCGTTGTCTACAAAACCCCGATACAGAGACTCATCTAGAGAGATCTACATTTATCAATTTTTCTTGTTACAGAATTATAATACCATCACGAAAACTTGTTTATGTCGAATTCTGATATTTAAAAACGTTATTTACGTATGACGCATCATTATAAATCGAATTCCTTCCATATATTTGATGAATAAAAGTATCTTTTTAAACTGAATTTTAAAAATGATGAATGACTTTCAAACTTAATGAAATGAAAGAAATAACGTGTCCAAAACCAACTGAATGTTTTCTTATAGACATAGAATGGCATTATTACACCTGACGTCCATCCCGCATTCTTTTTTCCACCACAAACCTTATTTTTTCTGTAAGTCTCAACTAAAAATTTTCTTAAAGCTGCCTGTGGGGGAAAAAAAACAATTGCGTCTGCCAATGATTAGGAGGATTAAACTTACGTCTATGAAAGAAGCGTTGATGTAGTCCGAATCCAGCACTCCAGATTGGGCCTCCAGAACCACTCGGTTGTAGTCATCTGAAAAACAAAATATTCTTAGTAGTCGAACGATCATCGAAGAATGACAGTGAAGAAGTGATCTTCTTAGCTCTCAATTTCTTTTTCTTCCATTATTTGAAAAAAAATTATTAAATTCCTTAAAATTAAAAATGCAATGACGAAAAAATTTTCTATTCACAAAGAGAAACCTAGAAGTAATAGCTAAAATTCTATAAAAAAATTTAGAGAAAGAGAACATAACTTATTTGTTATGATTTTTTTTAAAAAAAAAAATCTGAATTTCAATCAACAGAAACAATGCATGAGGATATCGAAATATTTTATTTGAAGGGATTTCCACTTTTCTCTTAGTGAGATACAAAATACAGCAAGATGCAAAATCAAATCACAGCTCCGCACATTCTCGTGTAGGTAGATGTTCTGTCTATTCCAACACACTATTAAAATTACTCAGGCAATACTTAAATAAGAAAAATATCGTTTTTGTTACATTTTCATATTATTCATCATATAGATATATATGATGTATACAAATGCTTCAGAATACCTTTCCAAGAGCAATGTCTTGGAAAGGGTTTCTCATATAACAAACAACACCATTTATACAGCGTTTCATCATATAACGTTTGGTTGATCTTATCCGATTGAAAAAGGGTGTCTGACTGCCATGAACGGACCATAATTCCCTAATTTGCACTACTTTCTTAGTACTGAGATCAAGGATACTTGCCGATGAGAAACGATTTTCTTGCGATGTTACCGAAGTTGAGTTTGAACATCTTCTAATGGTTGCTGAATCGTTTGTCTTGACGATTCAACCTCTCCACTTATTCATGGCTTGAATAAGTGGAGAGGTATAGTCAGGTTGATTGTTCTAGTAGTCACACAATTTTGTTGAGTGACTGATTGTCTTACCTTCTTGTATTTGTGGGATCTTACTGAAACATAGACGGAAAACACACTATATTAGTTGTTGTGGTTGAAGGAGTACCTTTTTAGAATATACAATCCATAACAAAAAAAAAAAAAACCCGACCCAACAGGAAGGAGTTGCCCGATTGTAATGAAATTTCGTATTCAAAGACATTTGGCCGAACATGCAAATGATTAAAATTTGGTGTCCGATGAATGAATAGCTGGAGCTACAGCGCATTGGAACTGCGCACTCAGCAGGTGTTTATAAGGAGCGATTCTCAATCGGATGGTCAAATTTTCTGTTGAATTGAGATTTAGGACACCTTTCAACAACTGAACAAATTCCTCTCCGCAGAATTCGAGTTCATTACGAGCAACTGTCAAAGTTTGAAAGAGGTCGTATCATTGGATTGAAAGAGGCAGGTTATGAATATCGGAGAATCGTTCCTCATATGGGTCGAAGCGATGCGACAATTAGAAGATGCTGGCAAGAATGGGTGGTCAATAGCAACGTCATGATAATAGCGGTTGACCTAGGGCCACAGCAGATCAGGAGGACTGAGTGATTGTCAGATCAGCTGTCATGGCACCTAATTTATTGTTAGCAACCATCAGAAGGGCGACCCGCACACGAGTGTCCATCTTGACCATTCACAGACGGCTGATAGATCGAAATCTATGCTCGTACCGACCGCTACGCCACCTGCCACTTACGCCTGCACACTGTAGAGCCAGATTACAGTGGTACTCGGCTCTATCAGGTTGCAATGATGATGACCGGAATGTATAGTGTTTAGCGACGAATCTCGCTTCCAACTGTTATTGAATTACGGTCAATTGACGAGAAAGACACCCGAGTGGACTCCCCACTCTCTTGAAGACACTATTAAAAATAGTCATAATATATGTAATTGCTTCAATCTTGAGAAAAGTGAGACCATCCATCGATTATGGATCCACGGAATTTTCGAGGTGCAGCACAGCTTAGAAGAAGTATGTTTAAAGGAAAAAATATTTTATTTTAGAATAATAATCATTAATTGACAATTAATATTTTACCATTTCTTTTGATTTCATTCACTGTAGTTCATAAATTCTTTGAGGAATTCACAATTTTGATCCGATGATAAATTGAAGAAGCATAATAAGTCTTTAAAAAATTACTTAAAATTTGTAGAATTCAGTCATGCGTCGAATCGAAAGAGATCAATCACAATAAAGATCTTTAAAGATGGCTTTTTTAAATCTCCAACTTGTGATCAAGTTCTTTTTTGTACGTTTATGTATTTTCAGGAATCAGTGAAATGCGTTAGAGGACTTCACAGTTTGTTGAATTCCAATAAAATCTAATTTTGTAATGCAACAATATGGATAATGATCTCGCTTTATTCCTTCTTTTTCGCCGAATTTAATCCAAATGCATTCTAACTTAAAATAGTTCTATAAATATATAAAACTTCTATTTGTCCTTTTTAACTCACTCTCGGCCTCATCCAAAGATTCATCAGAAATATGCAAATTTTGCTAGTATAATCTGCCAGAGTTCAACTTACTATTTAAGCTGCAGTTCAGACAACAAATTCTCCCAACTTATGAGTTGTTCGTAAGTTGAATCGCCTTGTGGTTTTACAGGAAATTCAATCAGCATCATGTATGTTATGCTTCGCTGTGTTTTGGGATATCGGTCGGAAAAGTTTCCAGCGATTCTTTCCCCTCAATTGACCGTTTCATCGGATGACTCTAGTTTGCGACTAAACCGAACTAGAGAACAAAATCTTTTCAACCACTTTCTTCTTTAAGCGGCTTCTCGGAAAGGAAGACAAAGGGGATCTCGAATGCTTACGGAAATGCAACAAGCATTTTTCGAACAAAAGCTATCCTTTCAAAAAGATAAGCATTCAGAGTAATTAGCACGGGGATGATAGGCGTTCAACCGAAGGGAAATCGTCTCGGTGTTATGAACCATTTCTTAATTTCGACTCATCAATTGTTTCTTTTGAGAAAGAGAAAATCTGAAATACATTTGTTAAAATTTCCTCTAGCTTGATTTTATCACTAACTTCATAAAATTAAGAATTTGCTTGAGTTATTGTATATTCACCACATGACGCCGTTCAGCAGAATAATTGTAAGAGAAAAAAAACTGAATTCGTTAGGGTAATGAAATATTTCCTAGCTAAACAAAAAAAAAAATTTAATTAGAAATATCTCTAATCCTTAGTTTTAATGTTCATTTATAATTTCCAGCCATAAATTGGAAAAATATGCGCTATAAAAATATTTTTCAAGTTATGTATCAAGTAAACAATATATAATGAAGGAAGCACTGCTCCACTTACAATAAATAAATATTTTTGAGATGTAAGAGAATAGTAACGCATTTAAAAAGAGAATAGTAACACATTTAAACTTAAAATAGCAAGAAAAATTTACTTTCACTCTTTTTCTCGAAGCACATATAAACAATCATAATTTCTCTCTTTTTAGTTCTTCCAAGCCATGTAAGCTATCCAAGATTTGTTTTTGTAATAAATATAATTTAGCCCAATTTATTTCTGTTGAATAACGTTGTGAATACCTTACTTCAGTGTGTTTTACAAGCCTCTCAAAATATCGTCAGAAAAATTTACACATACTTTTAATTTTCTTTTGAGGGTACATTTAAAATCATTCACTTTTTTTCCATATATTTAGGAGATTATAAGGTTTTTTGTATGACATCCTTTTAAAATATGAACCAAAACTTACGAAAGAAAATAAATAGTTACGATATAAATTTCTTACTCTGAAATTTGTTCTTGACGAAAAAAAAGGCATAATTTTAAAGGCAATTTGAACAATACCAAACACAAATCGAAGTCAGAAAATAAAACTGTGCATAAACTTACAATTAAAACAAATGCACATAATAACAGCGAAAATTTATAATATTGCTTCATTTCATTTTATCCACCAGTAATACTTGGGAAAAAAAAGTGTACGTATATTTAGAAATTTGATATATTTATGCTTTCCACAATGTGATTAATTTCACTGCAGTCCTCGAATTGATTTGAAATCACATAATTTTTTTTAAAAAAAAACATTAGTTAAAGAAACCACATTATTTCTTTTCTGTTTTTTTCCCCCATGTTTCGGAAAATAAGAAAAATTGACGTGTTTTTCTTGACATACATACTGCTTCCAAATTCTTCTTATTTTTTTAAAGGAATTAATATGAATTTCTTTCTTATATATGCAGAGCTCCTTTTTTTAAAGGATCTTAAAGATATCCGAAGCTCAAATATGAAAAGTTATTTTCAAATCAAAATAATTATACTTTTATATTGCAAAGCACAACTTTTATACTGAGGCGTCATCTGATTCAATTTTTTTTCTTTCTTTGTTTGGATACCATTGCAATTCAAAATTACAACCTCATTTGAGAAATTTTCTATTGTCAGGTACAAAATAATTTTTTAAAGCCAAATAACTTGTTTTTGACTCAACAATTAAACAAAACATAGTATGTCCGTTGCAGAATGATTCGCAGAAAAGATCTTTCTGCTTTTCATGAAGCAACCATAATTTCTTAGAAATGCCTTGAAACTTAGAAGGAAATGAAACTTAACCAAACTCTAATATAAATAGATAAATGAACTGAGTTACTTATAATTTTCCACAAATAGCTCTTATTCATATAAATATTGCAACACCACAAAGGAAACATGCGAAGAATTTGAAACTGTCACCAAATGCAAATTAAGGGACACATGCGTGGGCTGAGCGGCATCTCAGAGATTGAGCCATACAAAAAGATGTTGCCGGTTCTTAAAGTCATCGATAAAGTTGAGACGATGACGACATAAAACGCCCTATACGCGAGGACCAATAGATCGAGACCAATGATAGACCTACTTGAAGGAGTGTTTTTTTTATCGTACACCAGCATCTCCGCACAATGTCATGTCAATAATGCGAAGCAGTGCTAAATGAGTGGAGGCAGTGAACGACAAATGGTTCATTCTGCCCTTGGTTTACGCCAGCACTTCGTGACTGAATGATTCTGAATGTTCAGTTATTAAACAACTATAAAGTAGACACAAAATATTTTTCAGATGGAAAAGATCTGTTTACTTAGATGTGTAGAACCAAAAGCGGTAAGCAGAGCACATGCAATTTTCTTCCAACGACTGAATCTCTCCTGCATTAAGGGCCGCAGTATCCTACTGGTCATGGGGGTGGACTCACGTCTGGCGGTTTTCGTCGAGTCGTGGCTTCGAGCCTTGCTACCACTTAAGACTCACCGTGTAGCCGAGACTGATGTATGTTATATCTGTGGAGACTCAAAGTCCTCCCAAATGGCATGATGTGGTAGTTAAGAAGGTGAGGAACCAGCTCCGGTGTCGTCACTTGCACGAGGTTCAAAATTACGAGGCCCGAAGCCGATAGCATTCTAGTACTTCGTTAATAACACCAAACAAAAAATTCTCCGGTATTGACATCCAGAAATTTAAAATAACTGTCGAGATTTATCGTTAAAATTATCTTTCAGATTTTTTCGTAATTTCGTAAATTTTGCTTTCCATAATTCTCAAGATGTTAGTTCAATAAGTTTCATTTCCAAATTATCAACTTCCATCCATGAGTTTGATTAGGAAGGAAAATATAGGCATACAAGCTTCAAAATCCTTGTATCTTTTGCAACATTCCACCTTGAGTAATTCAATGTAAGTTTGAAATTCTTCTTTGTCTATGGTCGATGTACTTGAAAGCGCTATAACATTTGGGAAGAATTTGTAGGTACTAGTATTAATATCACGTGAAAATATATTTATTTTTTCAGCAAAGCTTTTCCAATATTCAAAAAGTTCAGACACTCTTTGGCCCTTTCCTTGCAATCCTGAGTTTAGTTCATTCAGATGTTTAGTTACATCAATCAGGAGCATCGGTTTGCAAAACTATTCTTCATTGGGAAATTCGGGGAAATGTTGTTCCTTCTCGTTAAGAAAAACTTTTATTTGTTCCATGTATGACACAAATTTATTCAAGACCTCGACTAAGCTAAAGGACATGGCTGCACGAGGAGAAATCCACATTTTCCATTTCTTCTAAAAGAGATTAAAATTGTCTGTGTATAAAGAATGAGACACTTATAAATTTAACTATTTTAACTAGTGATCGTTATAGAAATTGAGAATTGTGACGAAATTTTGGTTATTAAAGTTTTCTGATGTATTATGAAGTGGAAGTTCAATACTTTATGTTCAATATGATTTTCAAGAAGTTTGACAAATCCTCTTTCCTTGATAACCATTTCAAGAGTTCTATCAGTAGTTACACTAAATATTTTGCTTATGTTAACTTTTTACTATCAAAATAATTTATGAATGAAGAAAGCATATCTGGTCCCTTTATTGTGCCAGACAGAGTAATCAAGCTGCATAATTCTTCCTAAATTCGATTTTTACAAAAATATCGAGCAATTACTGCAAGGCGCGCTACATCATCCACATCGGTACTTTCATTGAAAGCAACGCTGAACGCAACAGTTTCTTGGAATCCAGAATTCTGTTTTATTGTTCATTTTCTGCCACTTGTGTTATTCTTCTTTCGATAGTTCCGGTATTTCTTCAATTCGGGATAATATTGTTTGTATAATTGGGAAATCGCTGAAGTGTTCTTTAAAGATGTGTTTTAAAACATGGGTGCATGTAAAAATTCACCATCTGTGAAAGGTTTGTCAATGGTAGCCGCACAATGAGCAATTACGAAACTACATTCGTTCGCTTTAGGTTTGGTTCCAATTGTTTAATAAAAATGTAACTTGTTTCTTATATCCAGTATAAAATTCTTGTTATAACTTCATATTTCTCATCGGAATTCTTAAATGGGGACTGATGCTTGAAAATGTATGTGAATACTTGAATTGCGATATACGATGCTTTCTCGACATAGCACGCATACAGCAAGATTTTTTTTTTTATTTTTATGAATCCTTATTCAATCGTCCCAGAGTCTAGAAAATCGCGAACCTCAAACTTTCTCTTTTGGGTGGTCATTTGATTAAATATGTAGGTATGAATTGTCACAAAGTAAAACAGGTGTTATAAATTTAAAAGTAACGTATTTAGTTTGCACATTATGTGCATCAAACTAAATTCTACTTTCGACTGAAATCATATTTGATACTAATGTATATCGTTGTAACTAATCGAACGAAAGGAGAGAAAAGGGCAATTTATCTTTGATAACTTTGAAGAGTAGTGTAGAGTGCCATTGAGAACTGGACCACGTGCCACATCTGGTTCGTGTGCCATAGGTTCCCAACGTCTGGACTACACAAACACTGACGTAAAGCCAATAAGAGCGTCTTTTCCGATAAATACCAATGTTTTAATGATTTGGGAGTACTGTGATGAATGCATTCACGTTAGACCATAAATACCACTTACCAGAGTAGGTCATTTTGGATTGAAGTCAAGCGTGATGATTTGAGGTACCATCGGATATCATGGATGATCTCTACTGCTAAGAATTGTGGGAAATTTTCACAGAAACTAGCACGTAGAGAGAATTTCTGGAGCTAAAATTCGTAACTTTTTTTCAACGCCTTTCTACAGATTCAGAATGATACTGCTTGTCTACATATGATTATATATATTCAAGTAAAAGGATGGGAATTTCTGTTCTTTAGGACGAATTTTTCTTACCTATTCTTGTCCGTTTATAAGAAACTGTTCTTTAACCTGTCATTTGACTCATTTGTTCTTCAGATACTTCGAACAAACCCTCAAAGGTATTTGAATGATTTTTAACACTGTATAATTACTACTTATGTTCACATTTGATTATTTTACACATTTGTGGAATGATCAAATTGAATGATTTTTTTAAAAAAAAATCATGCTTTGATTAATACATTACGAAAAATCGTTTTCTAGTTTTATTAGCAGATAATGAAAATAAAGTATCTTTGGTAATATTTCAATATGAATAATTTTTATATATTTACGTATTCAAAATAAATAAATTCAAGTCAATACAGGTAAAAAAATTAAAATCGTTTCTGTATCATAAAGTTTAATGCCAAATTTTGGGAACAGGCATTTAATATTTTATAGGGGAAAAAATAATTAAAAAATCCGTTTCTAATACTTTAATATGCATTTCCTATTATATTCTTTATTGCAAAACACATAAAAATAATGTACATATAAGTTTCATTGTAGTTTGCTGTTGCAAACACTAAATATTATTCGCATAAATTGTATTAAATATTTCTAAGTTTTTATTCAAAGGAACTGTAACGATATGAAGCCAAAATCATTTTAGCTATCGTTATGGATATCGCTAATTAATTCAAACAACTCAACTTCCAACAATGCAAAGCAATGTTCATACAAAATTTGAAGAGAAAGATTAGAGAGGATTTTAAAAGACAGGAGATTGCTAGATAGCTGGAGGAAGGACAGTAATAGACAGGGGAATTGATGAGATAGATTTGATCCTGACTCGGATCCATCTGTAACAGCGATCTGCTAAGTAAAATATTTTAAAATTCTTTTATTGAGTTAGCGTGATTGCCAACAGGCATAATTGATAGATTGTGAGAACCACTTTTCTTATTCAGTTAATTTTTGTTTGTTAATTTATTTGATGTTTGACTGAACTTTTTGAGGGGTATGTATTAGTCCTGAGACGAATGAATCTAAATAATGAATGAGAGGCGAAGCATTCTTCACAGAACAAATTAATAACACATGAAATATATTAAACTTTTAAAAATTCATATTCTATTCTTATTTGCCTTTTGGTACACAATAATAAGAATCAAAATAAAGAAGAAAATTCACAAAAAATTCAATGTAAATCATTATTAGATTTGATTAAAATGAAATTTGTAGAAATGCCAAAAATTGAAGCAAAACTAGTTCGAGTCTTCACATTTGTAACATTGGGCTATTGGCGAGTTTTTCTTTACTAACCTTGGGGACTTTTTTAAAAATTTAATAGCATAAAATAAAACCTCGACCCAACCAAATGAGACGTGATCAACGCAAATTAGATGAACGTAGAGAGTTGAATATAAGAAATGTATACGAGCGTCGTTCAATATGCCCTAAGAAAATTCAAGACACGGCGTTCGTAGCATTGAAAGTGGTTCGTTTTTAGTAAGCATCATGACTCAATAAATAGCTGTCTAAGTCTCAATTATTTTCATTAAATGGTTTCCTTTTTATTATCGATCAAAGCAAGAAATTTGTGTTTATTAGAACTATGTAAAAAGTGAGTTTCAAGTGGTGATTAAACACTTATATTTAAAAGACTAAACACCAAAAGAGATCTAAGTTGTTGGATGAAGTTCATGGGCCATACATTTTTGAGTTTGCAACTGCTTACAATTGGGAAAATGATTTTAAACGTGGCCGTGCATCTACAAAAGATAAACGTCGTTCGGGACGTCCAGTGGAAGTGACGACTCCCGAAGTGATTGACAAAATCCACAATATGGTTTAGAGTGATTGACGAATCAAAGTGCGCGAAATAGAAGAGGCCACTGCTATATCGCAAGGTACAATATTTTCAATTTTGAATGATAAATTGGATATGAAAAAAAATCTCGTTAAGATGGGTGGCGATTCTCAGTGAAAAATAAATGTAATCGAGGGATCGACTGAGATGTTATTTTGGCGCTTTTTCGTCGCAATCCTGAAAAGTTTCTGTGTCGATATAAGGACGAAAAGTGGACACTCAACTACACTTCAGAGACAAAGGAACAGTAAAAACAGTAGGTGTTTGAAGGTGAACGGGCTCCAAAGAAAGCAGAGGCAAAGGGATGGCTACGATTTTTTGGGATACACGGGGAATTATCTACCTCGATTACTAGGAAAAGAGAAAAAAACAATAACTGTCGAGTATTATACGTCGTTATAGCACAGGTTGAGCGAAGAAATAATAATAAAAAAAAAAACGTTTGAAGACGAAATAGATCCTCTTCAATGAAGACAATATACAGGTGCACACCTGTGCAGTTTCGATAGTTAAAATCATGGCGTAAAAATTCGAATTATTACAATATCCACCATATTTACCAGATTTGGATTCCAGTGACTTTTTTTCAACTTAAAATAATGGATCGGCGGACAACGGTTCACGTCAAACGAAGTCATCGGCCAAACATATTCTATATTGAGGACCTTCCTAAATATTACTTTTCAGATGGCTTAAACAATTTGGAGAAACGCTTAGAAAAAAAGTATGGAGTTAAATGGAGATTATGTTGGAAAAAAAATTATCTAAAATCCTTTGTTTTTCCATCTTTTTATAAGGAGTTATTAAACGATCCTCGTACATCAGCGAAGCTAAATTGAATTAATAGAGAAGTTACAAGTTAGTGGTTACAGCGAGTCGTCACAGGTGATGTAAGGCAAATTCCATCTGTAGCTGATGGACTGTTTAGAAGAATTTTTTAGAGTTAGAGGATTGTCTACCCGCACGAACCATTAGTGATGTGATTAAATTCGTTTCGATTGGAACTAGAGGGTAAGATATTAATTTCATTATTAGTACAAGATAGATTGCAGGCGTGTTGAGGCGCAATAATGAGAGAGATGAGAGAGAGCAAATATTTATATAAATATTCATAATGTAATAAAAATAAAAGGTTTGGGCTTAAATGGGACTGCTATAGACATTAAAATTTCATATGATTGGTGAATTCCCATCACTTTAACTTTCATTTAAGAATTATCGAGCTTTTAAATACTATTCACCAAGTTAAATGAGAGAAAACCGTTATGCTTTACAAGCCCTAAAATACATGTTGACAATCTAAAAGATTCTTAACTGAATTATTAATACATAGACAAAATATTTTATTATTATAAACATTAAGAAAACTTTACATGAAACCTTTTTTTAGCTTTCTAGTAAATATATAAGAAATGCAAGAATTTTTGAATTGATTCATAAATTTAAAAATAATATTATCAATTAGATAAAAAAATATTAAACGTAATTAAATCGAAAAAAATTCAGTTTTGATTCGATTATGATTTAGAAATCGATTACGAAACGGATTTGAGTAGTTGAGAACGAAACAAAAATCTGCCTGCCAGAAAAGAGTCGTTCCGATTCAGAACTGTTTTACCTGTATTTGTTCTTTTTTCGAATTGATCTTGTTCAGAGTTTTTTCTTCTCCATTTGTTCCTCTGCTGATGGGGACTTATTTCGTCTCGATTCGTTCTTTATCTAGGGTATCTTATTCGGATCTAGTTCTTATTTTATTCTTTTATTCGAGTCCAACTTATTTGGAATCTTTTTTTTTTCGATCGTTCTAATTGGAATCACATGTAGCACATTTTTATTTTGTTCTCAGTAGTTTCCCCTAACAACTCTATTTGTAGATTTTTTTTCCTCTGACGTTTTTTTTTTTCGGGAAGCCTGTCCCCGTGCGAAAGCGAACCACTGATTCAGGTGAAAGCGTCAGAGATGCTTTCGAATCTTTCCCCGGTGAAGAGTATAGCCTTCCGTAATACTAGTTGCTTTACAAAAGGATATACACTGGGAACAGCAGAGAGGGAAAACGATTTTGAATAGTTCGGAACAGCAAAGAATAGGTTTCTGGCGGCTCACTGACTAGGGTATTCTCACTCTTTCATATGAACAGGTTCAATAGAATTGATTACATTTTCGATCTCCAACCTTATATTCAAGCCTTCTTTTTAGTACAACCAATACAGCTTCTTCCTAGCCTTGTCAATTAACTGGATATGTCGTCTATTGAAACGCTTGGGATTTTTTCAGTCGGCGGCACAGATGAACTATGGATTCTGATAGAAGCAATATGGAGTGTTTTTCCTCAAGCACAGATTCAAAATTTGTTTAATTCTCTACCATGTAGTATAGAAACCTTTAATACTTAGCATAAAATAACTTTGCTTAATACTAATCTGAGCAAGTAACATTATTATGTAAATTTAATCATTTGCTTGTAATAATACAGGCCATTTGTGTTATAAATTTCATTCATTTCTAATGGAATAGCAATTTTCACAAACAGAGGATACTGTTTTAAGTAATGAGTATCTCTAACCTCAGTGTATGATACTTGAGTTAAGAATCAAAAGAAGCATTTATTCGTTAGTAAATCATCCCTCCATAAAAGTTTCGTAAAATGAAACTTTTTTTATGTAAGCAAAACAAAACGTAAAATTTATTTCGTCCTTTTATTTTTAATTTATGAGAAACAACAAACCAACTTAGAAGGGAAAAAATCCAGCTTATTTCTGAAGAAAGCTGAATTTTTTTTTCTCTCTAAAACGTTTATTTCTTTTTTACACTATTGTGAAGTATACAACTTAACTGATTAAACGTACCAATAATGGATAAAATTACTCATTGAAGAAATGCAAATGTCTATTGAAAATGTTATATAGAAGGAACTAATTTCTTCATACTCTTTGTTGTATAGTCCAATTTTTCAACGAATGTTTTACTGAATTGTTTTATCATTATGAGTACACGTGCACATATTCGTGTATGTTAATTCTGCTGATAGTGATCATTATGTCCATTTCATCTCACTTCTGTACTGTGTAAGTTGTAAGTTGCTATTAGGGATTTGTAGAGATACGAGACTGTATATATAATTACCGTCTAATCACTTCGATCTTTATTTGGAGAGTCCCACAGGAAAATGAATGGATCCTAATGGAATAAAATGTTTAATATCCCACTGGAAGCAAGATATTTTCAAAGGCACGCAGCGGTAACTCGAGGTTTGTCTTAATGATATAAGAGCGAGTGTGTTTTTATGGTCCTCCAATTTTAAACACGATCGATGGCTCTCTCTCGTAACGATCATTCATATTTTAGTTGATCCGTTTCTTCGGAAACGATCGCTTCCCAAAAGAGCCTGTCGATAAAGAAGACTTTTTTGAAATAGCTCCCTCTCTTCCCCTAACGAAAATGTAGTCAGATATATGTTCTACTCAAGAAACAAATGTCTGAATTAATGCAAGGAGAGAGCACACATGATAAGAACTCTCGTAAGCTATGCATGAACTGGATGGATTGGAAATATTCGTACCGAATTGGAGAAATGAAAAACATCATAAGAATAATACATTGTATGGACATATACATGACTTTTTTTTTTTTAAATAATCATCACTCTTTTCTAATGTGCCACCGCTAATTTGAAAGGATAATGCGAAATTAATAGTTAAGTAATATTTTTAAGAAACTCACTTTTCGCTAAACTCGTTTGAGTAAACTTTCATAAATAAGTGACCATTTGAATGGCAAGTGTGCTACACAGAAAAAAGAAACTAAGAAAATATTTTTCAGAGAAAAACAGTGAATTATTTCAGCATGTGTTTTTTTTAAAGAGATCAACCACATATTATGAACGATATATAAGGTCCACATTTGATTCTTCCTTATTTAAGCGGTTATAGGGCTCGACATTAACTTGAAGAGTTGGCGGAAGTTCCTTGTGCGAGATTCGTCTCAAATCCCAAACATACTCTATTGTGGAGGTATCTGGAGACCTATTTGTGGACAGGAAATTCAATAGATAATCAATAGTAACGACTAATGCGTGCGGCCACAGCGTTTTAATAAAGAAATCTGATAAAGATTCCAAGAATTAAAAATAGCATTTTTGAAACTTTTTTACATTTAGAGTATTGATCATCTTAGAATTATTACAATACAAAATACACTTTGTGATTCACAAATGACTTCATCGAAATATTTAAAGCTTCTCTAAAATGGTTCTTTGCGAACAAATTCATTGGATTATAAAAAATGTTTTCATGATGACCAACACAGTCACTAGGAATCTTTTCAATTTCTAATGAGATTAATGTCTGTAGAATTTTTTTACGATTTACTTTATCTATTGATGGTAAGTTTATATAAAAGTCATGATTCTACCAGAATCATTATACTAAAGAAGTATTTTCTAACGAACGTGTTATCAACCATACTCTTTTAGAATAAAAAAAATCCAGTGCAAATTAATTAAGATAACAAGTGAGGACATTTTTTTTTCTTAAACTTTCCATTTGATAATTTTTCTGCATGGATCAAAATAATACATTTTGAGTTACAAATTAAGATGGTTCTTAAAACTTCTGGACGGGGATGATTTTTTCCCTCTTCTTCCACAATTTGTTTATAGCTATTGCACATTTTTAACATATTTATAAATTTCGTCTATCAATAATCCAACCCCACACATCATGCATAACTCATTGATAATTCATCATAATTTTTGATAAGCAAACGGTAAACATTAATTAGTTTTACCCGAACTTATAATTATCCTTATTTTCAAGCACTGTAGTTATATGTTTTGATATACGACGTGAAATTTCAGTTTGGATGAATTTAGTTTAGTTTTTATTAACGTCGCCCTAGAAGCAACACGAGGGCTATTGGCCACGGACCTCGTAATTTTGAACCACGGTCAAGTGACGAGGACGACACCTGAGCTGGCACCCCCCTCTCCTAACATCCACACCACGCCAACGGGAGGACTTTGGGCCCCGAACAGATTTAACGTGCATCAGCCCCGGCTACACGGCGGGTCTTTGGTGGCCAAGGATCGAACCCGCGACTGAACGAAAACCGCCAGCCGCTATCCACGACCTTGACCACTAGGCTACCGCGGCCCCCTCAGTTTGGATGAAATATAAATTGTTAATATCTTATAAATAAAATTATTTTTATTCAATATGAGGCGCGTTACTTTGAAGTATATGGATTTTGAATCTGCTATTCTGAATCTCAATTCCTTATTATATTCAGCAGCAATCATGCTGCTTTATTTCTTAAAATAAAAAAAAATCATATTACTACAAGACAATTATATTTCTTTTGTTGGAGTCGCATAAACAAATATTCGTTTCGTCAATTGTAATAATAATTTTTTCAATATAACCCTGCATATGTTTTCACAAAAAAATGTCTCTTCCTTCTTCTTATACTTCGCCAATACAACGAGGAAAGAGTCGTCGATATTCATAATGCTTTAAGAATGAAGTTTTTCTTTTAACTCTTTTCTAAAAGTTTATTATGTTTCTTATTCTTTTTGAAAAGAATTATAATATTTATTTGAGTCACTGAACTTAGGAGAAGGATACAAATTCAGATAAAAAATATTATTAATTGCATTTGAGAGACATTTGAAATCATAAAAATATATTTAGGTTTTGGACAGTTATTTTTTGATTTTTTTTAACTGATTGACGAATTTTTCTTGATTATGATTAAGTTTCGTAGTTTTAAATTTAGATATGCCGATTTCACAGTTTCAATGATATTTTTAAGTGCATAATAAAATATATTTCCCAAAGAAATATCAAAATTTTACATGTAAATTTGATTGATTGATTAATATATGCACAGAAGAAAGCCTGACACATAAAATATACAAATAAAAGGAAGTCGTTTTTTAAATACTAAGAAAAATTTAAGGGCAGTTTTTTTAAAAAAAAAATAGGTGTGTTACTAATAATTTCTTGCATTTATTACTTTTACATTTAAATTAATGAAGTATATTCCATAAAAATTTGATTGAAAGATATGTAATTTATTGATTATCTAGATAATTATTTGGTATATCAACCTAGTCTCTCAATCCATTTTTGGGAAAAATAAAAATTAAACTCTGAACTTACAATAGTTTTAAAGAGTTAAAAAAAAAGTGTCAATTTAAGTAAAATGGTTAAAGATGGATTTAAAGAACTAAAAAATCTAAAAATGTGATGAAAACAAGTGACTGCTACTAATATTCATGATTTACTATTCTGAATATTATTTTTGGATTTTCGTGGAAGTTCTTAGGAAATTTCATAATTACTTATTATTTCAACAATTGTTGTCAACACAAGGCAACACAAGGATAAAAAAATAATGCGTCAGGGAATAAATGCCTTGAGAATATTCGAAATCTTAAGCAAAATAAATTAACAATGAGAGCGTAATACTAGCGTACCGATATTTTTACTAACTTCTCGTTAGATTCTTCAGATTCTCGTGGACATACGAAGTTGAAAAATACAGCAATCGACAGATCAAATAAGAATACAGTAACGAGTACTTTAAATGCGTTCATAACTACTTACTGAGGCCATGTGGGAAATTTGATCATTGTATACTCTTCAATACGATAAAAAGTTCGAAGACGCTTCTTCGATGATAATTTTTTTTCCTGCAGTAGATGAAAAAATTAAATCTTTTGAAATATTTGATGATTTACCAGCTTTTCCTAAGCTCAAAGAATTTTAAAAAAAGGTTTCACTTTGAAATCTTACCCGAGAAATATACTTAAGTTTTGAAATCCATTGAAATTTATAACGTCTTTATCCAGGAATGATAAGGCTTCTTCATGGTACCATGAAAATGACAAAGCGGAGCTCAATTTGAAGTCGTTCTTGGATCGTAGAAAAGGTCAATTTAAAGCATTTATTGCCTATTTAAGAAAACGCGCTTTACATGCTATTTGAATAGGCGTCGCTTCCAAAAAAGTTTTCTTGAAAGCAAATTTTCCAATTATGGAAAAAGTCATTTAAGCTAAAAGAAACTCGTTTAAAACTGGTGTTCAAAGTTAGGGTCACAGACACTTTTCCCCAATAATTCAAACCCTCTGCAAGTGAAATTGATAAAATTTGTTTTGTATATATTTTGAAGAACCGTGTAACACAATGTTAGCATCCAGTTTGAAACAAATGATACTTAACGTTAATTCTGTAGCACAACGTGAAATTCGACCGTTTAAATTATTGAGAATTTGAATATAGCGTTATTACCCACAAGTTTAATTTATTGTAGTGAGAATGAGTTTTCATAATTGTTTAGATGGTTAAAGGAGAAGGAGAACCATTGGCAGGCTTGAACCTGGGCAAACTCAAGTGGAGAAGGCTCGGTGGTTTCAAAAGGCATAAAAAGTGGTATAGAGGTTGTGAGATCAATTCTAAATAAATGGTACTATCACCAGAACACCAGACCAAGATCGATGACATCTGCATAGGAACGTTACTTGACATTAAGAGCGCAATGTCATATGCAGACAGTGGGTACAACGCTATCTCGTCCTGAATCTGGTACAAGAATTTCCTGGCAAACAATGTACAAACGCCTAGCAGAGGGTACTCTTTACGCTCATCGTCCACTGGTGTGTCTCACTTTAAACATATTCCACAAGAAAACCTGTTTGTCAGGGATCAAAACAAACTATTATTGGACACACTAAGAATGAGACGTGTTTTTTTTTCTCTAATAGGTCGAGATTCATTGTACATAGTGATTCTCGAGTAACCTTCATCTGGAGAGAACGGGGAGTTCACTATCATACCTTCAACGTAAGGGAAATTGACTAATTTTATGGTAGAGGAATCTTTGTCTGTGACGGCGTCATATTGGGCAGTCATACACTACTACACGTGTTTAATGCGGTAATGACACTACATAGCCCTATAGGATGAGATTCTTGAAGCTTATGTGAAGTTTTTCCAGATCACTACAGGCATTGATTTCCTTTACATGCATGATAATGCGAGACCATACAGAGCTTACTTCTTGAAGAGGATATTCGCCGCGTAAACTGCCCGCGAAGTCTCCGGATCACATTCCTACAGAACATATTTGGTATATATATATATATATATATATATATATTCTGCAATTTTTTTAAAAATAGAAAAACCTTCTAAAAATTGTAAATCATTGTCTTTTAATATTTGTACACCATCTTAATAATAAGAGTATTGAAAAGAAAACAGACAAAATAATTATATCAAGGAAAATCAGTTATGAGACGTATCGAGGAGTTATCTATGGATGCGCACCAGCAATTCAAAATCTTGTTCATTTTTTTTCGATAGCTTTGGATGAATCAACGGATATATCTGATATTGCACAGTTAAACATTTCTTAAGAAAAATTGATGATAATTTTAACGTCTTTGAAGAACTTGACAGTCTGGAATTGCACGGTGCAACAAGATGAACAGACATATTTGAAAAAAAGAAAATCATGCCTAGAAAATCTTCAATTACATTATAGAAAACTCATCAGTGTGTGTACTGAAGGAGCGCCATCAATGATAGGTAAAATCAATGAAACCATAAATTTACTCGAAATTTCTTAAATCGTCCTGTGTTCATTACATTACACACCTAGAGGTTAAATTTTTACTTGCACTTCGCCCATCAGCCCCTGGATCTTCTTTTTAATTTTGTCCTCGACTCCTTCAATCTTCTGAACTTCGTCCATTACTTCTTGAATCACATCCTTCATGTCTTGGAATACTGCAGAAGCTGTCGTCATTTACTGTACACTTCAGATTCTAGTTCACGTAAGTTCATTGTATATAATGACATCATGAGTGTATTGGAAACATTGAACGCTATGGGGATAATCAGAGTCACCCTTGGGTGCTTGAAGTCGCATACATCATAGGACATCCATATAGTAAAGTTTATAACGTGAAATTCTGTTGAATACCTAGCAATGTAAGAATTTTAGGCAATGAACTGATAGACTTGTCTGCATGATCATCTAGAAATCCAATGGCATTTGCTGTCTCAATCTCTGATATAAAAAATGTCATTTTAAAAGTCATTGAAACGGTATGGCAGAAAACGAGAGTTTTCAGACTCACGAGAAGCTTTGCACTGGAAAGCCTAATATTGGAGCATGGCTTTATGCTCCAAAGTGAGAACGGATGTCATGTTGACCGATTCGAACTGAACATTCATAATTTATGCATTAAACATTTTGTTGAGCGAGACAGCTCCCGAGAGTCCTTATAGCTATGTTCCATGCATCGTGCATCACATTTTAATTATATGTCCAGTGTCATATATCCAGTCCAGTGTTTATGTCCAGTTTATAGGATATGTCCAGTGTCAATATCATTCCATTTTTTTTTAAATCATCCAGTCTACAATTATATGATTTGGTAGGTGAACCCCACCCCACAATTTATTTACGTTTTCATACAAAATTGGATTTCTAAATCACATTTAATCCTTTTGTAGTGAACTAGTCCGTATTAAATTAGACTGAAAGGTATCAACACATCACTTTATTCTTCTCAAAGCATAACTAACTATTTACAGCTGTTGGCAACGGCGCAACAGAAATATTTGATATAGTCTCGTTTCCTACATCCTCCCCACCCTGGTCAACCTCGAGGGGGATGACCAGAGATACCTTTCTATCATTAACCATCAATTCGCAGGATCGTATCTTCCAATCGCGGCCCTGGTGTAGGTCCATCACTCTGGCCTTCTTCTACATGTGCCATGGTCGAACGTCTTCTTGAGGAGCTCGATATCACCCACTCGGATGTTAACTAGACTGTCCTGGTTACGATCTTGATGAAAAGATCGCAGTTGAAGTAAATTTTCCTTTGACCATTTTTTTTCAAAGACAGTCAAATAAGTCCTGCTGCAGCTTGTAGATTCTCTTAAGTCTTGTGTCATTATCTGGACTGGGTAGAATGGCCGTTAGTGTTTTCGTCCTGTCAAGAAATGAGCTGGTGTTAAGGCTGCAGAGCTGTCATCTTTTCTTTCTTTGTAGACCAATAGTCGACTGTTGAGAGCTGCTTCTGTTCCAAGAAGGACAGTGGTCAGACTTTCCTCGTCTAAAAGTGCTAGTCCGAGTACATTTCGCAGACATTGTTTGATAATTCCTATCAGGAGTTCCCACCAACCTCCCCACCAAGCCGCTTGTGGGGCGATAGATTTCCAAGTTGCTATTTTTGATAGGGCAAAATCTCAATAACGTAGCCATGATATCGGGAAGTAAATTTTGTCTTATTTCAAAAGCTTCTTTTAAAGATGGATGACCTGGAGAATGGGAAGATGTGTCGAAAACTATACGACACTTGGTTTTTTCATTTGCAATTTTCTTTACTGCATGATGGGTTAAGTAAAAGAAACGTTCTTTATTGTGTGCTTCATGTGATACGATTTCAACTTGTTTTTTTTATTAATATAATCTTGAATTATTTCAGAATACTTTTGTTAAAAAGCTGTGTTTGTGTGTAGTTTTCTTGTTAAAGAATTAAAACGTTGTATTGCGACTTCATAATTGTTTGATGAAAGTTTGAACTTCTGGTTTCTATGGTAATTTTACTACTCGTCTACCATCGATGATTTCAAAAGATTGATGAAAGTGTGTCAAGAATTCAGAGTTACAGAAGCTTTTTTTTTCTCTTGAATTGGTTGTATGTTAATGCTTTCTAAGCTCCAGAATTCACGTATCACAGTGTCCAAGGCTTGAGTGTCCACATTAATATTATGAACTGTAGGAATGAAGGAAATTGTTGATTGTGATCGAGGTCCACTAAGCATAAACCCAAAAATTGATGGGATCAAGATCAGATAATCCGACAGCTTGATTGAAGGTTCAGAATTCACGACATTCCAGTAGAAATCTGCACCGATTGAAATCTCAATTGGTCATCTGGGTCCGCAAGCTTCAGTCGTTTGTTTTTCGCGAAGCATGAAACGTTAATTGGTGGAGGCGGATGTGATGCATACTTGTTGATGCTTTCGTATGCAATAATGTTGAGGATTGTATTTAGATTTGTCCCAGATGCTTGATAACTGAAATTGAACTTGTCTTCGCATTTGAGTAAAACTAGATGGAGATTCGAAAGCTTGAAGTTCCAAAGGTCTGGTTGAAATAACTGGAAGTTTCAAACTGTTTACAAGATCAGAGGAGACGAAACTACATTGGCTTCTACCATCAAAAAGGCAGCATGTAAGTTTTGTAATCCCAGTTGGACCCGTTATGAAAACTCACGCAGTTTATAAATGAACAAAATTGGACTTATGTATATCAATTTTGTTTGTAGATGCAGCCACAGACTGCTCCTCAGTTGGAGTTTTACATATTGATACATGGTGTTTTTTCTTGCATTTGGGACAGCAGTATTTGTCTTTACGACAGCAATTTTTTTAGCATGACCACGGTTAGTACACAGGAAACATCTGTTGGTAGCCTTCAATTTCTATATGCGTGCGTCTATGTTCATCACAGAGTTGCAATGTTGAGGCCAATGTTCGGCAATTTCGCAGAAAGGGCAAAATGATGAATTTTTTCAATTTAGTAACTGGTTTAGAACGCACATTAAAATTTTCTAAAGAGCATTTTATAAAATATTCTGAAACTAGTAAGTCTTTAATACTATTTGCAGCAACTGCTTCTACAACTTCTTCGCCTAAAAATTTCATAAATTTTGTAATGTCGCCTTCAGCCAAGTTTTAACGTTTGGCGAATACAACCCAATTACGACATATATCATGTGGAAAAGCACGGAGTATTTTTGGAGCCAAAATTCTTCCGTATAATCGCGTGTTTTCTCCTAAGGCATCCAACGCTCTTAATCGTCTATTACAATTGATATATAACTCATTTAATACTGATGGAGATGGATTTTTATTAGGTTTTCTAAATAATCGAGATGAGTTTGTATTATTTTATCCTTATTGTTATATTTCGATTTTAAAATATCCTTTGTTGTTGTATATGTATCTGCAGTTATATTTATTCAATCAACTAATCGTTTTGCTTCTCCATCTAAATATCCTTGTAAAAAATATTTTGTCAATAAGAGATAAACGTTCATTTTTATCGATGCAGTTTTCAAAACGCTCTCAAAAACTGTGAAATTCTTCAATTTCATTGCAAAACGTAGTTATTTTTATTGTAGGTAGGTTTACTGTAATGTTTGAAGCCGTAGATGCGTAATTTATACCGTCTGCTATTGGTGGTATGTTATTCATACTGTCAGAAATTGGCGATCTTGGCGAAGAAAAATTCGTGTTCGTATTCACATTCTTTTTGTAAGTAAACATCGCTAAATGAGCATTTTCTGTGTATTTTTCACTATCTATTATTTCTTCGTCGTTTAGAAATTCGTGGATTTTATCATCTGCCAAGGTTAGTTCGTTTAGTCTGTCTTGTAAGCGTTCAACCTATATTCTAAATCAGTTTTTTCACTAGTTGGATTATTCAGTTTCGTTCTCAGTTTTATAATGGTGGCGCGAATCGTTGATCGCTTGAGTTTAAGTAAATCAAGTTTCTCTTGAACGATTGATATTATAATTCGGGTTCGTATAATTTCGTATAATAGAATTTCTAGTTTTTTTTCCATAAAAAGGGATCTTTTTTCCTTCATGATCCTTATGAAGGAGTTAATTAAGTCTCATTATTTTTAAGAACATAACTGATAATCATACTTTACGTAATGTTAGACTTGTAAGAATAATGCAGGATATCTACATTAGTTTGAATAAGTTAAGAAAATTTATTTGCAAAAAAAAAAAAAAAAAAAAAAAAATTTGAGCCGTGAGAATGTTGGTTGCTATGAATAGCTTCTCTTGTAATCTTTTTAATCTGGTTGATCAATTGTTTGGATTATTCTTTTGCATTTTCATCAGATACTCAATCTGTATCTGATGAAAATGCAAAAGAATAATACCTCTTTGACTACATATATATTTTATTTTATTTCATTTTTGCAGTTTTTGCATGTTGTTTTATTTATGGAATTCCCATTTTGATTTGTAACATTTTTTTTCTTGGAATTGTTTTGCACATATAAAACATTGTATAACCAGATGATCTGTCAAATGCCATGCTCAGAATTTTAAACTGTTACATTTGCTTTACGTTTTCCTTTTCTTTGTTTTTCATGTTTCGATTAGTATTTATTCATGATTTGAATTCTTTGCCATTATTTAATAGTTAAGTATTCTTTCTTTTATATTGAGCTTTATCTTAATTATTTTGCTGTGTAATTCTTCTTCTTCTTTTGTGCTAGGTTGTAGGTAATTTAAATTTTTATTTATTTATTTATTTACATTTTTTCCACAATAAAAAAAAAAACTTCTATGCTTGTTTTGTAACTTTTAAAATATTTTGTATTCTACTTTTTGCTTCTATACTTATGTTTATGAATTATTTTCAATCATTTCTTCGTAATATAAACAAAATATCAGGTTATATATGGAGCTAGTAATTAGAAGAAAAAAATAAAGTATAATATATTTTATATATAACATGTATTTTCTATGTAATAATATATTTTAGCTGTAACTAATAAAAAAAATCTCCCCCCCCCCCGAAAGTCATACGAGTCAAATGTATTAGTGTGAGGGAGAATGAAATGAATTCATTAAGGTATTTTTCAAATTTGTATAGTTTCCGAGATCTAATCATTATTCCTTTCTATTTTTAGAACAAGTTTCGTTAAGCGATGATGCAAGTGAACTCACGTTAATGTTAACAAACTATTTCCATTGGTTTGAGTTTCTAATGCGCTTCGTTCTTGTGTGACATTAATTTAAATCAAAAGAAGTCAAAAATTAGCGTCTGAAGTTTCAAAAAAGTATCTTGTTCGTCAGCTCTCAAAAAAAAAAAAAAAAAAAATGTTATCTATAATAAAAAAACCTTTTTGTATTTCTGTATGAGCAATCTACCACTATTTTTATACACTTCGTGTTCAGGACAGTAATGTAATTGAGACTATTGTATTCACTTGAAAGCGAAAGACGAATCTGGAAGCAAAAAAGGAGAAATGGGTGCATACTTACAGGGTATCATTTTCTTGTAGCTGTTCTTGAGCTCGTTGCCTTCCTTCGTAGCGTGCCGCGTGCTGTGGTTCTCTCCCTTCGTGGCGATCTGTATAAAGACAAAAATATGCAATTAGTCGTCTTAAAAACCGTGCTTTTGGATTGCACGCCCACAAAAGAGACCATTTCCTACTAATCCGAGTATTTTAATTTTTTAGGCTATTGATGAGTAATTTTAAGAAAATAATAGAAAATTTCGTTTAATTAAAGAGTCCCTAGTGTAGTTGAATTTCATTAACAAATTAACACATCTGGAAAGACACCAACCTTTAATCAAAGTTCCAGTTCTTATATATATATATATATATATATATATATATATATATATATATATATATATATATATATGTCTGTTATGAATTCCTAAACTAATGAACCGATTTTAATAAAATTTTGCACAATGTGTGCAGTTTGATCCAACTTGAGAGATAGGGTAGTTTTTATCTTAATATATGGTCACGATATTTTTTATTGCAAATTATTTGTTTCATTTGTGCTTTTAGGATCTGCCGATAGGCAACACCCAATTTCTTAACAATATTGTGTTTACAAAGCTTAAATTGTGTTTACAATAGTACTCATTTCAAATGTTGGGATTGATTTTAATAGAAATTAATTTCAGTTACATATTTTTGATTTTATTAGTTAGCATTAATATTTTGTTAAAAGTCATGGCTAATCGGAAAAATTTAAGTTCTGTTCGAAAATATAAGTTTAAGGGAAACCGTTACGAATGCGGATGAGAAGAACACTGATAGATGTGTTACAACAATAGTAAGTAAATCCAAACTTCAGTCACATTCAAAACCTATTGATAATCTAGAAAATAAAGATCATAACATAGTAATTAATTTTAAAATTTTAAATGATTTTATTTCCTCATGTAATTGTCCTGGGTGTTTTCAAAATGGTATAAAGCTCTTCGAACAATCAGTATTTGGCTTAGCATTTAATTTGCTTCTAAAATGCCCAAACTGTGAATATTCCATCTCCTTTTGTACATCTCCAAAAGTGAACAAAATGCACAGCATCGACCTTGCATTTGTTTTTGGCTTGAAGATTATTGGAAAGGTACATTCTGCTGCAAAAAAGTTGTGTTCAGCTATGAATTTGAACATGCGGTGAAAATACAGTTTAGTTCAACACATGGCGCGATTTCAAAAATAGCTGAACTTGACGATTTTTTTGGCTGAACGTTAAGTCCGTGAAGCGGAACAGGGTAGCTATATTTGGCAAAATACCGCCAAATAATCCCTGTCTCCAAGGGTGGTTGAGGTAAACTGCCTTCCATCCGAACATTCCATCTAAGACAGCTTACAGATGTCTTGAAAAAAAAAAGTTGCAGAATGTTTCCAGTAATGTGGCACATAAATTATGAATGAGGCTACTACTGAGATTCACGAGAAAAATAATTTTGATGAAATTGTTCAGCTCGGCGTGTCAGTCGATAGAGCATGGCAGTGAAGAGGATATTTGTCTCTGAATGGATGCGTTAGTGCCATATTCATAGACATTGGCAAAGTGCTAGACATTGAAATTGTGTCAAAAATGTGCAGATTTAGTAAAAAAAGATCCTGAAGGTAGAATTACTCATAAATGTGTGAAACATGTGGGATCATCCGGGGTCATGGAGCCCATCGATATCTATTGCATGTTTGAAAGATAAACTCACACGAGAAAATTAAAATATGTGCATTTTTATATGGGAATATGGGAATGGTGATTCAAAAAGTTTTGATTCGATTAGAAATATTTATAGTGTCATTAAGTTTGAATGTATAGGACACATTCAAAAGCGTGTGGGTTCAAGGCTTCGAAATACTGGTAATATAATGATACATATTGAACATCATTAGCCCTTATTATATGAAACTATGCGACAAGCATTTACTGAATAAATGTTAGCTTGGGAAAACACAAAATACAAATGAAAGTTTTAGTGGCGTTTTGTGGAAATTTATTACGAAAGAAGTTTTCGTTGGGAGTTACAAACTCAATGTCTTAAAAGTAGCTGATATGCAAGTAGGAACTAATACAATGCAAGGGTTTGCTCAACTTGATGAAGAGCGGATAAGTGAATCAAGACGACATTCCTCATGTACTGTGAAAACTGCCCGAAAAAAAATAGATCTAAAAAGAAAAGAAAATTTGCCACAGATGAGGTTTATGAAGGTGTAACATAAAAATCTGAGGAATTTCAGCCTACGACATAGGTAATTTAATGTAATGATTTAAACTTTAAATGCGTTTTTCTCAAACTGCTTTTTACGCATAAAGTGTGGACGGTGACAATGATAACTGAAAAAATTATGAATATATTTATTTGAAATTTTCGGAACCATTTATCTGTATTATTTTCTAAGGAATGTACTCAGGTCATTCCAAGCTTTACTTTCGCCAATGAGATTAGCGCATGTTTAAAACAATCGTTCTTATGACGAAGTGTCGAAACACTTCGACTAACCATAAACAAGCGCGTACAATTGCAAAATCATCCATCGGCACAAATGTTTTCCGAACAACTGCTAGATATTGGAATCGGTAGAATAGAACTACAACCGAATACGCAAAGCATTAAATTCCCAGATAATTTCTGCACTGATGTTCAGGAAAAAAAAAGAATTAATTGATAGTATCTTCCCTGACATACAGAATAATCACTAGGATCATAACTGGCTCAGTAATCGGGCTATTTTGGCAGCTAAAAATGTTGATGTAGACAAACTTAACTTCCAAATCCAACAGTTGTTGCTAAGTGGTCTGGTGTCTTTTAAATCAATCGCATTTTTGTTGATGAAAACGAAAGTGTAAATTTTCCAATAGAATTTTTAAATTATTTGGATATGCCCGGAATGACACCACATAATTTTCGATTGAAGACTGGTTCACCTATTGTTCTTCTGCATAATTTGAATCTACTTCTATTATGCAATGGTACACGTTTGGTCATCAAAAAGATCACCGGAAATATTCCTGAAGCAATTATTTTGACAGGAAAGTTTACAGGAGAAGCATTCCAATGATACCGTAAGAATATGCGATACCTTTCAAAAAGCTTCCGTTTCCAATTCGTTTAGCTTTTGCCATGACCATAAATAAGTCTCACGGCCAAACAATGTCAATGTGCTGCTTAGACTCGGAAAATCCATATTTTTCCCATGGGCAATTATATGTTGCACGCCCACGTTTGGGGAAACCATCCAATCTATTTGTGTTAGCAAGAGACAGGTTTACCAAGAATATTGTGCACCGATTAGCTTTGAATTAATTTAAAATTGAATGTTTTTTTTTATAATTCAAAATGATTAATAAATTATTAAAGATAATAAATATCTACGATAACTACCTCTATTAAAATTGCTATACATTATCAACTAAGAAATTTGTAAATTACTCATTTATTAAAAACTATACTTGAATATAAGATGAATAAATTATAAAATTCAAACTTTTATGTTGATTTGTGCTTACTATTAACTGCACGAAAATTTTCATCAATCACCTCTAAATTTTCACATAAGGTTCAAATCTCAATCCTGTGGGTTTTTACATCAGCTACAACGTTTTCCTCTTTATTCCTAAATAATAATTTGACTGAATTGAATACTTTACTACAATATAATTCAACGTATAACTTAGTCACAGCAACGCGTGGATGGGACTGCTAGCATATATATATATATATGTGTGTGTGTGTGTGTGTGTGTAAGATTTTCCAGCTAATTATCAAACAATTAATTTTATTTTCCAATGCACCGCAAAACCAGTTCCTCCGATACTCGATAGATGGCACCACGAATCAGAGTCATGTGATAAGCTCATGCAGCGCCACCTATCCCAGAACTAAAACTGAGAGACATTTCGTTCTCGCTCTCTTTCCTCCACTTTTCCGCTTCTCTTCTCCTTCGCATTACCCGCGTCTGAAGTAAGCTTCAAACGCCCGAGTGCGTTCCAGCGCCGATATGGAATAAGATTAATTAGATTGCCATCTATCCGTCTCGGAAGAACTGTTTACTCCTAATAGAGATAAACTGTATATAGTTCGATGTGTAAATATCTTCATCTCTCTAAATATTAAAAGAAGTAAAACAAGTTGAGTCCCATCATTGAATTCCTACGAAATCATAATAGAGTCCGGTAATGGAATTACCCCCTAGACAACCAGCCCTTTGCGTAAGAGCAAACCATCGTAGATTCGAGATGAACAATCTCATCACCCCCCCTGTGTACAAAATTTATGGGCGTTCGAGCCAGGATTTCTTCAAAATTTATGGGTGATCGTCCCGGGATGTATGCACAATTTATGAGCATTTGACTCCAGATGCCAATATACGTACAAAATTTATGAGCGTTCTACTCGACATGCCTACAAAATTAATGGGAGATGACTACAAGAAGAAAAGAAAATTAGATGCTCGCCCTGAGATCAACAAAATTTCCCAGATGCTAATGCCGACGTATGCCTTAACAGCAAGAATACCCAGTGACCAGCGACAACAGATCCGCCTCTACAGCAGGAACAGCCAGTGTCAAGCGATGAAAGATCCGCCTCTACAGCAAGAATAGCCAGTGTCCAGCAACGACAGATCAATCTCTACAACAAGAATAGCCAGTGTACAGCGATAACGGATCCACTACAAACAAAATGTGTGCCTCAACCATTTCCACAATTAGTTTTCTACGACGACGAGTGTGTCCCACCTACAAGTAGAACCTCAGTTTTTCTATTATCATATGCTTCTTCGCATCAAGTATTTATTTGTGCTAGTGATAATCTAAATGTGTGTTTAGTTTAAGATCTTTAAAAAGGCCGTCGATTCCTGAAAGAGCGTTGTTTAGAAGAAAAAAATCCAGCGTATATTAATGTGCAAGTTTCACTGCAAGACTGTAGGTACAGTAAAACATATTTATTTTTTCGGACATTGGTCTAATTCTAATGAAGTGCCATCGCGTAATGTTTTTTTAATTATAAAAAAATATCTGAAGAAAAAGTAAAATAAAGGTATTTTCTAAGTGCATTTTTATACATATATTTTTTTCAAACAGTCATCTTAAATTCAAAATCTAGGAGTGTCTTTTTTTATTATTGTGTGTGTGAATTGATATGCGATGATATCTAAATCTGACAGCGTTCTCACACGAGAAATGAATAAATGCATAAGTAATTAGACATCCTCTTTGAGAAAGTGTAAACATTCTTCCTTTTCCCATGAGATATTCTCAAAGTCGCCTAAATAACAATGTCAGCTGTTTGGTCTCACTGAATCTCAATGAATAACTTATTACTTAAAAAAAATATAGGTGTCGCAGATTCTTGAATTCAAAATTAAGCAAATTGAAAATGTATTCTCAAAATAGATTATTTGTTTTTTATTCTATGATTATTTCACTGTATGTCAATATTTTTTTTGGTTCTAATTGAATTACCTTGTATTCTTTCACAAAGTTTACTTTTAGTTCTTTGGAAAAATTTAACAAAGGGATTTCAAATTGATATGATAAATAATTCTTTTTTTCTTAAAAAAGGTGTACTTTAACAAATTATATTGCAATAATATTTATATCATTTTCACAATTTATTTCAAATATCCTTGTATTTAATTATTGTGTTCAATGTATATTTTTCATACATACATCTATTTAAGCAAATTAATTAAGCGAGATTCACGATAATAAACGTGTTTCATTTTAAAATCACTTTTTGTTGTTATTACGTAAAAACCATTAGAGTATAAAATTTCAAATTAATTGATTTTTATTTAACCTTTCTCTTATTAATTTCAAAATGTCGAACCTCACTAAAGGACGTCGAGAAGATATGTTTATCCTCACGGAAGAATTAGATCTACAGATTGATTCTTCAATGACAGTTAAGAAACTAAGGGAATTAATCACTAAAGATACAGATTATTAGATAGATATTATCTGTTAAAAGCAAACAATTTAAGCTTAAAGTGATACCTTTTTTAATATTCTTTATTAAGATATATTTTTTGGCAACACCAGATCATAGTTTTGATTTTAGATAATTTACTGGCAACGGATATGAAAAAGAGAATTGAGTTTTTTTCCAGGAGGTATAGACGAACTTTTGAATAATGGTCCTTGTTTAAAATTGTGTATCTAATTTATGTTTGATAAGATGTGCGCAGATAAATGTGATGTCCTGAAAACAAGTCATCTTTATTAATAGTCTGCAATACAGTATAGACTATAGTTTGGAGGTTCCACCGAAGATAGTTGAAATTCAGATGTGCTTATTCGAATGGCGGTAGTGCTGGTCTCCTCACGAAGAATTGGAGTGCGTACCTCAATCAAATAATGCTGGTCTTCTGAGTTTCTAAATTGAAAATGAAGATATTTGGAATTGCCTGAAGAAGTTGTTTAGAGAAAATTACCTGATGCTGAATTTGTTTTTTCCTTTTGCACGAAGGATTATCTGGTAGTAAAAGTGATTCGATTTCAAGCGCCATTTTTTTTTCTTCTGCGGACTGTTTTCTGTGCTGTTCTGACATCATATGCTGCATTTACTTATTCAAGAATTAGTATCATCTTTTCCGAGTGGCTTAGTTATTAATTTTGTATTTGATTATTATGTGTATGAATTTGTTTGTGGAAATGTTTTTCTTCGTAGCCAACCAGGCTTAATATAATAATTTAGTCAATATAAGAGTTTATTACTGACTGGGTGAAACATTGGTTCTCCAACATGGCATTCTTAGCTGGAAGTAGGAAACAGGATTTACAAGTGTTAGCTGAAGAATTGGGTTTGAACGTAATACCTGAATTGAAAATTATTCATTTATATAAACTGATTGTTGAAAATCCTGATTATAATGAGGAATTTACATTTCAATTACTTGGTGCCATTAAAGAAGAACGGGAAAAAGAAGAAAGTGAAGAAGAACGGGAAATGAAGGCAAAACTGGAAGAGAGAGCACGAGTTAGAGCCTTTGAGCTGGAAAAACTGGAACTGGAATTAAGAGCTACAGGTATACCATCTGGAAAATCCATGCAGTTATCTGATCAATGTGTGAAAAACAAAATTCATGATGTCGTGCCACGTTTTAATCCTAAAGAAGAAATTCCCGATTCCAAAATTGATAAAGAGATTTTACCACCATCTAGTGAAGATTTTGCAATCAAATAATTAATTAAAATTAATTTGAAGGAATTCTATACAGAACCACGTAAGGTCCCACCAATAATTGTCCATACAGAAAGTGTTGAACTTGAAAATAGGATAGAAAATATTGAACAAATTCCAGAAAATCATATTCAGTGTGAACTGAATGAAGATTATTTTGGTGAAACGAATGAAAATCTTGAACTGAACAATAAGGTAGATCAGAATGTCACTTTTGCTAGATCTGAAACATCAAGTTCAGGTGAAGGAGATAATCAAGATAACACTTGTTATTCAAAAAGAAAAAAATGCTGTAAAAAAAGGCATTCTTCGAAGAAATTTTGTTCAAAATACTTCGTAAACTTCCCCATATCTGATGAAATTGTAACTATCGCTAATGACAAGGTATATGAGACTAGTAAATGTGAAGATAATGAATTAAATTGTAAGAAAAGGAGAAATTCCTTTGAGAAAAAGTGTATCGTTTCTGATATTTTCAGAAAGGAGTTTTCAGGAACTGAGAAGCGATATTCTGTTACAGAGAAAGAGTGCGCTGCCAAAGAAATTGCTGTGAAGAAACTACAATGTTATTTGGATGGGCCAAATAAATTCATCACCATGATGGACCATAATATTTTAGTTTGGCTTAAAATAATGTAAATTTGAATCCACAACTTATGAGTTGGGCAATGGCTTTACAGTCTTATAATTATATGGAAGTTCCTGGGAGTGGCAAGAGTCATAAACATGCAGATACAAGTCTCACTCCATGGCTTGATTAGGGAAAATATATTTAAAATAATATATTTTTAGATTTTGAGTATTATCATTTGCTATTTTACAATTTGGCTTATTTTTTGTATTGTTTTAGCAACTTTCTTCACCACAAATTGTATGTAATACATATTCATTGTACTTTTTCAAAAGCTGCCTATCAGCGAAAAATTTGAGCTTTCTAATGTTATATTTGTTTTTGTATTTTTTTCATTATAAATTATTGCTTTGTCTAATGTGATGATTATGGATATTACTTTTATTATGTATTCTATTTTATGTTGTAACAACTTTTTGTATAGATTTTTATAAAAGGGTTTTAATTCGTATTATCTGCTGCAGACTAACAGTGCCATTCAATACCTAGTGGAGTTAAAAATATAAAAAAAAATAGAATTTAGTATATTGTGATTTTCAGTTCATATTCTGTTTGTTATTTACTGTATTTAAAAAAAAGTGCTTTTGAATTTTTGTTACGCCAATTATTTTGGGAGAAAGTTATATACCTGTATGTATTTATGTAAGAGATATTCTTCTTATTTTATTTGTATGTGTATTATTTGATTTTTTATGTAATGTGAGGAAATTAAGCTTAGCATATGAAATGGTGTTGTTAAAAGAGAACTATTCTATAAAAAAATTAAGTTGCTAAGCAAATCAAATTCCCTGAAATAGGAAGAAACAATAATTTAAATATTAAGAAACTTTAATCTAAAAAAATTATTAAAGTTTATTTCGGAGGGGAGAGAGGTTGTGACATATTCAATTTTTGAAAAACAATCGATTTAATCTTAATGTGATATTTTTTTACGATGTTATCTGTTCAACTTTTAAAGGTAAACGATTTAATTTAATGTGATACTTTTTTTAAGATATTATCTGTTCAACTTTTAAAGGCAAACGATTTAATCTAATGTGATACTTTTTTTTAAGATATTATCTGTTAAAAGCAAACGATTTAAACTTAAAGTGATACCTTTTTCAATATTCTTTATTAAGATACATTTTTTTGGCAACACCAGATCATAGTTTTGATTTTATATAATTTACTGGCAACGGATATGAAAAAGAGAATTGAGGTTTTTTTCCAGGAGGTATAGACGAACGTTTGAAAAATGGTGCTTGTTTAAAATTGTGTATCTAATTTATGTTTGATAAGATGTGCGCAAATAAATGTGATGTCCTGAAAACAAGTCATCTTTATTAATAGTTTGCAATACAGTATACTATAGAAGAGAAACGACGTCAAAATCAACATGAAATTGAGCTATAGCGATTAAAATTAGAAAATCAACTCAAATTATATACAACGGTTGACGAAACCGAAAATTCGAAATTACTAGGCAAGGAAAAATCAAAATTTCTACATAAATATGAAGTTAAAGAAGATATCACGAACTTGGAACATATTTCGACGGATGGACATCAGGGTTAAAAATCGAATCTTTTTGAAGAACTAAGAAAACTGATCTATATCTATTTGATTATTCTCATATTAATTTCAAAATGTCGTACCTCTCTAAAGGACGTCGGGAAGATATATTTATCCTCGCGGAAGAATTATATCTAAAAATGATTCTTCAATGACAGTTAAGAAACTAAGGGACTTAATCACTAAAGATACAGAATATGATGAGGAATTCACTAAAAATTTGTTTACGAGTATAATAGAACAGCGAAAAACGAAAGAAGAAATTGAAGAAAAGTTGCGCATAGAAACCCTTGCTAAAGAAGAGAAACGACGTCAAAATCAACATGAAATTGAGCTAGAGCGATTAAAATTAGAAAATCAACTCAAATTATATACAACGGTTGACGAAATCGAAAATTCGAAATTACTAGGCAAGGAAAAATCAAAATTTCTACATAAATATGAAGTTAAAGAAGATATTAGCTTGTATTTAGTCTTATTCAAACGTCAAGTGCAACGATTAACAATTTCAAAAGAACATTGGGTTTCATATCTTTTAGGACTCTTACCTTCAGAAATTTCTCACATCATCGCACTTGAACCAGAGGAGTTAGAAACAACTACAACCACGTAAAAGAACTTCTGCTAAAAAGATTTAAATTAACGCCAGAAAAGTTTCGCCAGTTATTTACCACGCATCAAACAGTTTATAGTCACTCTTGGACAGATTTTTATCACGAACTTGCAACATATTTCGACGGATGGACATCAGGGTTAAAAATCGAATCTTTTGAAGAACTAAGAAAACTGATTCATCTCAGATCAAATAAAACGTAGAGCAACATTTTCTAGACGAATGGACAACGATAAATTCGAAAGCCGAATTAGCAGAAAAGTTCAAAGAGTATGAAGACGTCAGGAGAACATTAATTTAAAAGCTAGTTAATACGCATTTTAGGGGGGGGGGAGTTTTCTGAGCTCTAGAAAAATTTCATCAGTTTGAATCGCCACGAAAATTGAGCAGGAAAGATCAAGTAGGAAAGTTGCAGCAACCACTAGTTACGATCGACATCACGATGCTCAATCCGCCAGTCATGGAAGATATGAAGGAAATCACGTAAACTCAAATCGACGGATCCAAAAACGAATTCACGGGAGAGATAGATATTCAAATTCAAATGTTCCTAATCACGCTCAAACGATTCAGCGAAAGAACCAAATACAAGCCAGCCGAAGAGAACTACGAATTTCACGAGAGAAACAAGCAAGCCTACGGCAACATGTGCCACTATCAGTCAAGAAAGTCTGCGCACCAAGGAAATAATGTTTGGAAACAAGAAAATTACTGCGCTTATCGACACCGGAAGTACCATCAGTCTACTACGAGAAAATACCAGCAGAAGAATCATCGATCCAACGAAACTAGCGAAGAATAAAATTCTCTTAACAGGCATAGGTGATGCTCAAGTCACTACGATAGGATCTATTGAACAAGAATTTCAGATAGACGAAGCAAACTATTCACTAACTTGGCATATAGTACCTACAACAAAACTAAAGTTCGAAGCAGTCATAGGTTCAGATATTTTAGAACGAGCATCAGTCAACTTCACGAAGAATGGTGTAGAATTTGTTAAATATGAAAATCAAGCATTCTTAATGCAGATACTAGCGGAAAACGTCAAAAAAGTAGAACTGAATCACATAGGAGATCCTGAGATAAAAAAAAGAACTTACGAAAATGATAGAAAGCTACAAACCTGAAAAGACGGCAAGCACCGATATTACAATGCGAATATTTTTAAAAGATGATGAACCAGTTTGTCAATCTCAACGCCGATTAGCATTTACGGAAAGAGAAGTAAACAAACAGATAGAAGAATGGCTCAAAGAAGGCATCATACGCCCAAGCTCATCAGAATACGCCAGTCTAGTCTTATATATTTACAAATATAGAGTTATAAAGAAAAGATGCGACGAAGAATACGGAAGAAATACAGTCCGAGAATTGGAAGATTTACAAGAAGAAAAAAAATATCTGCTGATGTGATAAAGCTCCAGAATACGAAAACAGATATGATAAAACATTTTTCTATCAACACCATTTAAACATCAAACATAGATAGATATTATTTGATTTAATTTCATGCTATATTATTTTCTTTTTATGTACTAAATATTCTCTTGTGTTGTTTTCATTTTCTATATATGCTTATGTACGTTTTATGCTGTTTTATATAAGAATTTTTATCATTCCTATATATTTTATATTCCTATTCCTATATGATGAAGTGTTAAGAAAAAAGTGATTGTATGTTTTGCTCCATGTAGAATATTGAAAGGTTTTGAAATTCATTTTTTTACTATTATTGTGTTATGAGTTATTTTGAAAAGCATATAGTAAAGTTTTGAAAATTACAGTATAGCTGGAGGCCAGGTCTATTTGGAGGGGTCGAACTCTATAAGATTTTCCAGCTAATTATGAAACAATTAATTTTATTTTCCAATGAACTGCAAAACCAGTTCCTCCGATACTCGATAGATGGCACCACGAATCAGAGTCATGTGATAAGCTCATGCAGCGCCACCTATCCCAGAACTAAAACTGAGAGACATTTCGTTCTCGCTCTCTTTCCCCCACTTTTCCGCTTCTCTTCTCCTTCGCATTACCCGCGTCGGAAGTAAGCTTCAAACGTCCGAGCGCGTTCCAGTGCCCATCGCTGATATGGGATAAGATTAATTAGATTGCCATCTATCCGTCTCGGAAGAACTGTTTATAGAGATAAACTGTTTATAGTTCGATGTGTAAATATCTTCATCTCTCCAAATATTAAACGAAGTAAGACAATTTGAGTCTCATCATTAAATTCCTACGAAATCATAATAGAGTCCAGTAATGGAATTACCCCCCTAGACAACCAGCCCTTTGCGTAAGAGCAAACCATCGTAGTTTCGGGATGAACAATCTCATCTCCTCACATCCTATATATATATATATATATATTGTACCGCGCTTCGGGGTTCGTGTTGATTGAGAGTTGATGAAACAATCTCTTTCAAAAAATCTCAAGACTTCGTCAATACAAAAAAATCTTCGTCGTAATTTCTACAGAATGCAGGAAATTTCAGCTGTAGATATCACAATTTCACGGCTCTAATTCAGCTAATTTCACTTGCCATTTGAAGTTATTTCCATCAACCCATCCCATTGCCTTTATAACACGCCATTTCTAATATGGAGTGAGTCCCATAGAGACCAATACTGTTTAGTAGTAGGACTGTAAGTTGAGATGTCCTGCCTACTTGGTCTCCTACTGGAAGATTCCTTTAACTCCAAAATTGGATATATATCTGGATCTCCTTTTTGGGCTTCTCTAAGTTCTTTATCACTCCATGGGTCTGGTTTCGATGTCGGTGAAACAGTAACTTGGCGTACCGAAGGATTTAATTATTAGTTGATATTTCTTCTCAACTCCAGAACAATATCGGCAGCTTTCATTATTCTTAAAATCCAACTTGAAATTATTTTCTTAGAGGACATCTAATCCGAGAATAAATGGGTCCTTTATATCAGCTACATACGCCATATGATAGTAACTATATGGCATCTCCAAATCAGATGTTAACATAAACTTTTCCGTGAACCTTCATCCTGTCACAGTCTGGAGGGTAATGCAGGGTGGCGTCCAGATGAGTTTTTCTCCAAATTTGTGAGCGAAGTCTGTTCTAATGATGGTTACGTTGGCTCCAGTATCGATTATTATTTTGCAGGGGACTTAGTTGACATGTCTCATAACGAAAAGTCTGTTGTCGCCGCCATTTATGGAAGAAATATGAAACACTTTGAAATGATACATCTGACTCTCTGGACACCTCCTGCCCTCGGGATGGCCGCCTTTTTGTTTTCCCTGATGCTGTGGAAGATTATTTCCATCATCTCTAGATGTCGAGCAGTCTCTACGGCCGTGTCCGGTTGCACCACAAGTCCAACACTGGATTTTCGTGTTTCTACCACCTTTACGCTCTTCTAAGCTACGGATTTTTCGCAAATCTTCAATTTGCTTTATGAAATCAGAGTCCGAATCAATAGCAGAGACTTCTCTGATTGAATGCCAGTCCTTACGTGTGGCCAGCTGGGCAGCCTCTATCTTATGTGTATAGACCAGGGGTCTCCAAACTACGGCCCGAGGGCCACATCCGGCCCGCGGACAGATTTTGTCCGGCCCGCGGAGAGCTAGCATACTTGAAAGAAAACTCCTTCTAAAGAACATATTTATTTTTTATAGCAAATTAAATTTATTTTACTGAAGTAATCTATTTTTATGTTGAATAATTATTAATATGACATCTACATTGATATGGTCATGGGCTAACTACTCATAACATTGTTGTAGGTTACTATATACTAACTAACAAATTATTGAAATGAATCCAACTAACATTTTATACATTTTAAATGAAAAAATAACTTATAACAAGCATAATGACATATGAAATACTAATGAGATTTATGTAATTGAGATTTTCCACTGACAATAGTTTGTAGTTGTGGACTAATTTTACTTGTACCAATTATTAAAAGAGATTTAAGATGCTCATCAGTTAATTTAGATCTGTAAACATTTTTTGTGTACTTCATTTTGGAAAAGGTCTTCTCACACAAATAAGTAGTACCAAAAACAGAAAACAGCCCACGAGCAAATTTATGCAAATTATCAAATTGTGTCAGTGGAAGACACTTATAAAATTCCAACAAAGATAAGTTTTGATATTTGTTCTTAATTATATCACTGCACTGTAGATCAATCATTTCCATTTGAAGTTCCGGGGCTAGGGTTTCAATGTCAGTATCAAAAGGATTCTGAAAAATCTTAATTTGATTCGCAATGGCATCAAAGTCCGAGAAACGAGTATCAAAATTTATTTTCAAAGCACTCAAAGTTTCGATTGCAAAATCGATAGGAAACTCGGTCTCAGTGGTGTGGCTGAATATTTCACATGTTTTAAAATGTGAAAAACATTTACTTCGTAGTTGTGATTGAAACAGTATCAATTTCTTCCGGAATGATTTGATATTAGTGTATAAATCAGGAAGATGCTGGTTTTCTCCTTGCAATCTCAAATTCAGTTCGTTCACATGTTTTGTCAAATCAACATAGAATGCTAACTTCCACAGCCATGCGTTGTTTTGCAATTCAGTAAGAGGGCGATGCTTTTCATTCAAAAAAATTTCGATCACTGCTCGAAGTTCAAAAAAGCGCTGAAGGACTTTCCCACAACTAAGCCAACGTACGGCAGTATGATAAGGTAAGTCATTTTCTCCAATCTCTTCAATAAATTGTACGAATTGTCGGTGATTCAGCCCAAAAGATCTGATAAAATTAACAGTTGATATGACTGGTTTCAGAACTTCAGACATATCCAAACATTTTCCGCACAAAGACTGTTGATGAATGATACAATGTAAGACTATTGGTTTTGAACCACCGTCATTTTCTACAGCCTTTGACACAAGAGCGACCACTCCTTTATCTTTCCCACTCATGTTTTTGCCTCCATCAGTTGTAATACATTTCAAGTTTTTCCATCGAAGGTTCTTTTGGTTAATGGCCATTTCAACTCCTTTAAAAATATCTGAACCAGTAGTTGTGCCATGAATACTATACATATCAAGAAGTTCTTCATGCACTTCATAGCTTTTATCTACTCCTCGAATATAAATCAACACCTGAGCAGTATCTGACACATCCGTTGACTCATCCAAGGCCAAAGAAAACCACTCAACATGTCCATTTTTGTTGAACAGTTGAGAGGATATATTTTCAGCGATGTCTTCTACCCTTCGAGCCACAGTGTTTGCTGACATACTGACAGTTTTTAATAAATTTATCTTTTCAGGGCTCATTTCTTCGGCTACTGCGATTATGCATTCTTTGACCATTTCTCCATCGGTGAATGGTTTTCCACGTTTTGCAATTTCAAGAGCCACACGAAAGCTGGCATGAGTTGCAGCCTCTTGTTCAGTTTTGAGTTTTGTAAATAAAGATTGCTGCGATTTCAATCCGAGCTTCATAGCTTCGAATTTTTCTGTCCGCAAACTTCCTGTATATTTTGAGTAATTTTGAAAATGTTTTGCTTCATAATGACGTTTAATGTTATATTCTTTGAGAACGGCTATACTTTCATTGCAAATCAAACATAGCACCTTGTTACTGGACTCAATTACGAAATACTGAATGTTCCACTGATCTTTGAATTTTCTGCATTTACTATCAATTTTTCGCTTCTTTTCCATTCTACTAAATCACACACAAAAGCAACAATTCAAATCAAAATATTGTTACAAAGATGTCTTAAACTTAAATACGCACAAACACGTTTTAAGGAGGTACGCACTATTTTATTTCACAGCAGTGTCATAGGAACTGACTTGTGGTTGCGCCACTAGCCTTCTTATATATTCCACTTACTGCCATCTAGAAGTGAGTGGAAGACACCAGAACTTTCTCGAACCAACGAGATTATTCTGTAAGTGCTATTAGCGCCATCTGTTAGCGATAGAAGGTACAACCTATTTTCGCTTGTGTCCACCAGATGTCCTGTCACGTTACTCTAATCCTTATAATGTCTTTCTTAAGCTCTTCCTGTCCAGGTTACACTTACCAAGGTTTACACAGGACTGTTTCCGCTACATTTCAACCCTTCAATGGGCAGCCTGCTAGATTCTAGATTTGTCACAGTGGATATTTTTGATTATTGAGGATATCTGGGATATTTTAGACGCAGTTGGATGTACCTTCAAGCTTAATGTGAATTAGATGCGTTTATAGACTGTGGAATCGAGATGTTGTCTGAAAACTCATACAGAATTTTATGCCTAAATGCACTACCGTATCACATTTGCATTCATGCTAGAGGCGGCCCACTGGGTACTAAAACCTCCATTCATTTGTAATTTTTCTAGTAGCACTACCTTCGGATGTTACTTCCAGCGTTGTAATTCGTATGTAAAATTTCGTTTTATTTTGACAACTCTTTCTTGGTGCAAAATTTTTATGGCGATGAACAGTATATATGTGTGTGATGTGTTTCTGTCTTTGTTATATGTATTATATACATAAATATTAAATTTTAAATAATTATTAATATGGTAGTAATTGCTTGTAATGCAGTTGGAAGAAACTCTTACATTTATTGTTTTTAGTGATTGAGCAACATTTTTAAATTCTCTTCAAAGAAATTATTAATATAACTATGTCTATCAATCTAGATATATGCAAACATCTCAGTAAGATACCTGTATTTTATAGTTCATTTAAGTCTTATATATGATTAGTAATTCAATAATGAAAAACCCGCCCTTCAGTGGGTAAATCTTTTCTTGCAAACTTTGCTAGAACTTTCTAGGATTTTTTTATTAGTTTGAGTAGATTTCAAATATATTGGATAAGATAAGTTAGGCTTATACCTTAAAACTTGTTTTATATTTAAAGTAAGTAGATCTGTGTAGTATCACCTTAAATAATAAATGATCTCGTCAACGAATTTAATTATATTTCATAATGGAGTAAATACTTACCAAACCTATTACTCTTAGGGCCTTCTCCTGTCTGGAATGTCCGTTTATGAAATTTTTATCATATTCTGTAATGGTTTTTCACTAGTAAAATATTAACTAATATTTATAATGTACTCAGATAAACTGTTTATATTCAATTTTATAATAATCAATACTTCAGATTGAGTTATCTATGTCATCGAATCACAGTAAGGTTTTGTCAACTTCTCAACTAAAACTTGTGTCCTTCTAATAAAGTATTTACACACACTATAGCACACACACACACAACACACACACACAGCCACACAATCCACCACACAACCACCAACAATATATAAACTGAGAGACACTGACTGAGTCCAATGCGATAATTTCTAAGACTATACAACTACGATTGAACGGGGAGTTTAGTACAGTTAGCATTTTGCGATGGAGACGCCTACTAGGAATCCGTCTACGGAATTCTTACTCAAAATGATATTATTATTAATCTTTTCTGACTCAGTTTGTCATTTTGACTTTATTCCCAAAAAAACCAGCAATACTTGATAAAAGTATATTTTTTTATAGGTATGTGTGTGCTACAAATTAAATGGCGAAATTGCAGTCGAAATGTTGAAAATACAATAGAATATATTGAGGCACTGAGGGAGGGATGGGTCAAGATTTTCTGAAAGGCCTTTATGCGAAATTCGTGTATGTCGAAAATAGAAACGTACAGATTTGAGAATGAAATGTAGCTTGACCGCGGGGAAAGTAGATTCAGCTCAAACTTAGGGATTTTGAAAACACTTAAAATGCATACGACTTACTCAAGAGCGCACACATCGCAGAACAAAGCCGCTTTGTAGGATGACTTGGTTTTTATCATAAATGTAAATTGAGGCCAGAATTCCAAGTAGGAAATTATACCAAATATCTTCTACCGCGAAGTCAAGCGGACATGACCTGCACTGTGAATTTTAAAAAGTTCAACTCTATGGTCTCATAATCCGCCCTGACGACAAACGATAATTTTTTGTTGTGGGAAACCTAGACGTAGGTTTTAAAATGAGAAAATATTTTATTACTAATAATGATTTATAAATTAATTTTAAATCTTATTAGCACACTTACGAAGGTATTGAAGTTATGGCTTACAAATGTGCAAAATGGTATATTCAGTGTCATTGATAAAAAATAAGAGTGTCAAAATATATTCTATTTTCTGATGTACATTGCTATAAATTTAGGATTGTAGACTCAGAGGTGATAAAATTGTAAATTTTAAAGGTCACTAATTTATTATGATCCTATTAAATTGGAATGTTCACGACAATTTTTTGCTTTATTTTAATGCGTTGCCGTAACTTTTTTTTTAAATATTTTGGAACATTATTTGGTTCATCGAGTGCTTGATGGGCCACATCATACTTCCAGATTTTTTTAATATTAATTCAAGACCAATCTATACTTGCAGTTAACTTGAAACCTAAGTGCAAATAAGCAAAAGAAGTTTTGTTTTCTGTATTTGGCAATTTTTAGTTTTAGAGTGAGGAAATAAATGTTTTTGATCTTTAAAAATGAATGGATATTTTAAGTTGTTTTAAATCTATTATTTTAATGCCATGGATTTTTAGAGCTATTTTGCCTTATTACATAGGAGGTCCAAGTCTAGCCAAAAAGGACATAATTACCTGCAAAAGGGACAACCTATATCTGATGCAGTTTTTAACTGCAAAATTAATTATACTTTTATTTTTGTTAGATATTTTGTTGACCATTTTAAACTCATTCTGATTTTATAAAAGTTATGTTTATATATTTTAATCCAGGAAAATATTTCATAGTATGGTCAATAATTATTTTTCATATTTACTTTTCGCAGTAGTAATATTTAATAATGATGCTTGATGAGTTTGATCGAGGAATCACTCTACACCTTTTCAAAGTTTTACAATCTTAGGGACGGAACATTTTTATTTTCTGTATCTGCTATTGTTGTGCCATATTCGATATGCGGCAAATAGAAATATTCATTGTTTCATGTACGTGATTAAACATGGGATCATTTAAATGAATCACAATACTTCCAAGCGCCCCTAATAATAATACGATTTTACTTAGCTTGAAATGTTTAAAACAAACACGATGAATCTATTGAAAGTGCGGCCGTAAGATTATTTCCTTTCAGCTTGAAGGCAATACAAGGGGCTAGCCTTAAGCTCTACTTTGAACAAATTCAGGGTTGGGGGATGATTTACCGTGGAAACTATAGATAGTGGTCATTTGATGTTTATAAGAAATAGTTTGGACAATCAAATAGAAGTAAAGTTAATCTAGATTAACAAAATGAAGAAATGTGTCATCTATTAGTGTTGAGCCTCAAGAAATGTGTCTGTGTTAGATCTAAAGACAATAATATCTGGCCTTGATTTATCAAGTTCAGTGAATCACTACAGATGTAATATCTTTCGCCAAAAAGAAGAAAAGATTCACAAAGTCGGTTAGATATAAACAAGTAAGACAAGCTGCTACACAAATGTACTCAAAGTCATTGATAGAGAAGCTGCTTCCAAAATATGTCAAAGCCATTCAGCTACTTACAGCTGTGAAAATATCACTTTTCTAGTTTAACCCAGGCAAATGTAATTAAATACAACAAAAAGATCAAAAGTTAAATTAGTGCCATGGATCGCAAAATATGTCTGGTTTAAATATAAATGATGGCCACAACATAAACTGGCCAGTATAGAAAAATGTTTGCCCTGCCTGAGGTGCCAAAGCTATGGATAAAGAACCTCCAGAACAAAGGCAGGAAAAGTCCACCTGGGATCCACCCTGAACTCGAATAGCTCTAACCATAAAGAAATGAGTTTCAGAACATTTTCAAATCTGCAAGGATGTTTTGATGACGTCATTCGAGCAAAAGAATAAAGGAGGAAAATCTGCCAACATTCAGGGAGGTATACCAGAGATAGTGGCCTTTTGAGCCCCACCAACAACTTTCTTCATTACTGTGAGATGGAACGAACTGAAACATTCGTTGTGGTATTTTCAGGTGTTAAGCTTGTGATTTAGTCTGCCACCAAAGGCTACATAAACACAACAGGCGCACGGATTTCAAGCTAAGAAGATCTCAGTTCTAAAGACCAACATTCAAGTTATAATTAGTGCCGATAAAACTCCTGAGAACACAAAGAACAAGTTTAATTGCCTCGAATACAAAGTAGCTGTCCTTATTGTGGGTCAAAATTCTAAAAAGAGATATCATCTTATAGCAAAGCAGAGACATAAATTGAATTTAGGGTAATCAAGCTACGACATGTTTCGAAAATTTCTTTGATGTTTTTCTGTGGGAAGATAGTTATTACATTTCAAACTGATAGGACTCCACACTGACTGTCTCTGAGTTCACAATCATAGGTTGATGGAGTGTTGGTGAACCACCATCTATTGCTCTTTTCATTACTAACTTTAATCAGTTTTACTCAATTTGAGTAAAAACAACGCAATTTGATTGATTCTGTAATAATCAGAAAACTTAGGATAGAGGAATCCACTTAGCACCAATTAACGAACGAAGGCACAATGA
>BMAW01004879.1:0-59522 GCA_019974015.1 Nephila pilipes | reverse complement strand
GACCCGCCATGTAGAAGAATGGGAACGCATCGCACTACACAGTACCTCATGGGTGATGCAGAATTCTATTCAATGATAGATTTACTGATTAAATAACACTTTCATTGATAAACTATTAACAATTAAATACTTTTCTCATAAATTTGAAAGTCGTGGATAACCATTATTACAGACAATCAATTTCTTAAAATTTTAAATTTAGATTATCATTATAGCTTAAAAATTGAAACTTTTCTTGATATTTTACGTATAAGTTGCAAAATATAATATCATCTGCCCAGCGGAGCGGGTATCAGTTAGTATATATATATATATATTTATATTGGATGCGCTTGATGCAACAATTTGTATATATAAATCGTTGCATAAGCTGTTGACAAAAAAAAGTATATTTTGAATTTGAAGAGCTCGCTTACTTCAAATATACATGCTGAAGTTAATTTTGCGGGGGAAAAAACCCCTCCTTCAACAAGTTAATTGAAAGAAAAACTGTCTGATTTATTTCTTTAACAGGATCCGGAAATTATCTTTCGTCCCGGTATCACCTTGCGAGCTCCGAGATGAAAATAAAACTAAAATATAAAAAGAAAGTGGCGGGAAACTCCGTCATTTACTTTAGAGGTCAGACACACGAGTGTGACTTCGAGCGAAACCAACCATTACCTCTGCGGGAGAAACTTTTCTTTGGCACAAGAGTTCCCTTATGGACGCTGAATGATTTAATATTCATTCAATACGGGGAAATCCGAGCCAAAGTCATTATTTTAATCGCATCTCAAAATATTTCCAGGCCCTTTTCCTTTCATCTCAATGTTGAAACTGAGTTTCTAGAAAAATCGATTGCTAATTTAATTAGCAATATCCGAAAATTAATTTTCATTCAATTGATTTTATGACTATCTAAGACATTACATCTGTCGTGTACTCCATAAAAAGAATTAAGATTTAAGGGATTTATCTGTTTTTCGTTGTAATTGTAACAGATAGTCGATTTAAGGTCGTTTAAAGAGAATAATTAAACGTGAGAATTTGGAAAGGATTAGGTTAGCGACAATCATATAGCATAATGTAGAATAATGCAGAATTACGCAAGGCATTAATCTGATTTACTCACTTATAATTATAATGAAGAAGGAAGCTTACAATATTTGTCGTTATTTGATTTTCCATTTGGAAATGTGAAGGATGTATTTGTAATGTCTGGCTATTGTTGGCGATGAGTTGGGGAGCTTGGCGTAGTTCTCCTGCGCAGGAAAAGTTTTGCCATGTGGAGAGAGATGGGTGTCCACTTTTCGGAGAGATGGTGTTCTATGAGAAAGCTCTGATCTTAAGGCAATGCATTGCACTTTGTTTGAAAACCTTCCAGAGTGAAGGTGCTGTGTAACACTATTGTATAAGGACATCTTTAATTTTAGCGCAATGCATCGCGCATATTCGACAGTTTTGTTTACTTGTTTTATATGTATATGTATATACACACAGAGAAGAGATAATATTAAGCATGTACAATGTGAACCTTTCAAGGTAAAAGAAGAATGTGTCGAAATTAAAGTTATCTTTGAATAGAAATTAACTGGACTTCAGAAGGAACGCAAGAAGAACTACTAAAATATATTAAAGAAAATAACATTATTATTGGAAGAATTAGAAGAATCATTATCATTATTGGAAAGGTAAACCAATTCAAACGTAAGTGGTGTTTTTAGTTTGTTTAATCAATTAGAAAAACTAAAGAATGAAACCTGGGTTCTGGGTTCAAGCCTCAACAGGAAGAGCTTGACTATAAATTGATAAAAAAAAGATCAGGCAGCTGATTTTCTCGAAGGAATTGAGAAGTTACCAAAAGTTGTAAGTGAACAAAATGCCATTATAGGAGAAAAAGAAAAATCATTGTCAGTGTTATTTTTAAAGAGATGCAAATTAATTCAAAGGAAGGTAATATTTCTATCTTGTTTAATTAGTTCAAAAAATAAAGGAATAAAACATGTGTTTTAATTAAAGAAAAAGAAGAAATAAAAAATAGAGTGAAAATTAAGTCAGTCTTAACAGTAAGAGTTTTATTCTGATTTCAAATAGCAAAAAAAAAAAAAAAAGAAAAAGAAAGAAATTAGTTGAAATCCTGGAATAAATGAGAAGTTATCTACGTTTTTAAGTGAATGAAATCTCATTATTGAAGAAAATGAAGAAATACTGCTGCATCTAAAAATCTACTACAGAATAAATTGGCATGTAAGTGTCTAAATTATCGACCCAAATAGAAAAGTTAGAACAAGGAAAATAGAGAAGACAAGAAGAATTAATATAGCAAGAAGAAAAGAAAATTCCAGAAAAAAGGCATCACAAAAAGAAAAGATTGAAGTTAAAATAAGCAACCGATGAATTACATTTGAATGTACTAAAAATGAGAAAGCAGATTTCGAAGAAAAAGGAGAATTTTCGGAAAAAATATATAAATTTAAGGTACAATAAAATAAATTTAAATAAATAATAAAATAAAAATAATAAATTTAAGTACAGATGCCAGACTAATTTCAGATTAGAAAGAATGCCACATTTCCTCACAGAGAATCAACGGAAAACCAAAACCTGCGAGAAATTCAACGAAGAAAGAACACAAGTGTTGGAATTTGATGTGGCATACAACACGTGTGTCCACGAGAGACAATGAGAAGCTTGCCCCGATTCAACCAGATGAGACCCCTTCCCCATATGTGTTAGCTATAGACATCGAGATGTTCTCCCAGTGCAGTCAGACTCTCCCTAAAAGTCAACTGGAGCCGGGGAGGAGAACCCTCAAAACAGCATGAAGACCAGTTCAACTCCGAGGACTGAAACCTCCCTTACTCACTCCTCGTCCACACGAGAACTCGGCCGACTTTTTTGTGACCTTTTTTTTCATATTATATTACTCATACTAAGAGAAATCCCAGATTTCTGTAAACTCGAAATAAATACATTGCCAAGTTAGTTTCTTGAAGACCAATCGAGACTCTCCCCCCAAGCGATGATCCAAGAAGAATCCTCAAAGAACGAAATGACTAAAAGACGACTTATATGGAAACATTTTCTTTAGTTTTTTTCTATGAGAATTACGAGCTATGAGTTTTAGAACTCTGTCTTCATTATTATGTTACCTTAGAATTTTTTTGTTATATTTTGTATGAATCATTTTGTCATATACGATTGTACAGTATTTTCCATTGATTATTTGAACTAGAGAAGATCGGTTATTTTTCATTGATTATTTTAGCAAACGCTGAAATTCGTTTAAAAATATGTCTAAGATGTTTTATTAAAACTACATTATTGTGTTACTATAGAACTTTTTTTTGCCATATTTCGTTTGATACATTTAGAAATTTTCAATGTGTATTAATTTAGAATTCAGTTATTGAGTTTAATCTTAAATTATAAATTTATGCTATTTTTCATTAAGTGTCTTTGTGTAAAATATCGTCTTTGAGTAGAATCTTTTTGTGTAAAATTATGTATGCCAGAATTGAGTCGATTATTATACCAGGAAGGGCTGAATGTTGGCATCCGACTTTGGTGGGTTCTTTGCAAGAGCAGAGATGTAAAAATATGTTAGTTGTGTTTATACAAAACTCTTTACGTAAAAGAAAACGCTACAACCGATCGTAAGTAGCAGGAACTTATGTAAACAACGCTACTTACCAAAAGTATCAGAAGTAGAAAAAAATATATTGTTGTACATCCTTTTCCTTATCTATAAACACTAAAAACACGATTTAAGTATAAAAAGAAAAATTATAGAACAGATCAAGTTTTCAAAAGAAAACAAAAGCACTGAAATCCATTAAGAAATTAGGATTTTATTCTGCTTCCTTTAACTATTTGTTTATATTATTTGGTTTGGAATTGGCTTCTGCGGGAATATACAGAGGTATATTTTCACGATTGATGTAGGCACAAGAAATCCTTCTCAAAGAATTCAACTGATCCCATCAAAATGTATGCTTCGCCTGTCTCGCAACACTCTCCTGTAGTAAGAGAGTTTTGCTGATTCAACTAAAGAGGTTAGGCTCGTCAAATCTAAAAATTATTCTCGTGATAAATTGGGATGTTTTTGGAACATGAAATTTAAAAATGAAGATACCGTGCATACCTCCTTTTAATAAAAATTTGGAGCTATAATGCTTGATGCGAGGATGTGAAAGAACCGTGACATATATCAACTAGCTTAAGAAGGCTGGGAAAGGAAAATATAGGACAGATTCATAGGGACACAATATTGGTTCAAGCAAGGCGATATATTGAGAGTCTATGTTTGACTCGTCGCTAAAAGTCTTTTTGAATCGAATTCATTGATCTGGATTCGGTTGCACACAAGTAGCTTATCATAACAATTGGTTAGATACTCTATTATTAAATTATTTTGATGTTACTTATTCAAGATTGAATAAACTGATCAAAGATTTTTTTGTTTTTGATTATTGTTACGTCATTAAGCCTCTTAATAATGAAGACTTCATGCATTGTTTAAAAAGGGGTCTTTGAATGTCTTGTAAGACATTGAAATTCCAACTTAGATCAAATAAAATGCATTTCAAATGAAGTTAAAATCCATTGAATCAATCTCACCTGCTTAAAAGATTTGATTTATGAGAATATAAGGAGAATTATAAGAATGTAAACAAGTATATTGATAAAGAATAATACATAAATCAGTGATGTTCTCAAAATTCTAAACCTCTTCATAATTTTCGGTACTTAAACGCTATCATACAAAAAGGCAAATAAATAAAAATAGATATATGTTTGAGGAATAAAATACTATCAAAGCACTATTTCTTATAAATGTTTAATAGTAAACAAAACATTCAAAGTGTATTTTCTGGTTAAAAAGTCATAAAACACGCTTTTAAAGTTCGTGTCTGTAAGTGTTTTAGGACGAAAGAAAAGGTCGAAATTACAGAAATGAAAAATGGGAAAGACTTTCGTGATAGACAATCAAAACGAATTCCCTGTTGTTTTTTTTTTTATTTTTTCCCTCGACAATGTAAAAAATGTATCTTCGTAACTGGAGAAAAAATAAGAAAAATAGTCAAAATTAGACTCGTTTTCATTTCAGAGAGAACACACTCTTCGTTAATCAAGGGAGGAGTTAAAGAATTCTTCTCAAACGATTTTATTATATTCCCTTTTTTTTTAATTAATTGCTTTCACTTGAAGGAATGGGACACGCAAAACAGAGATTTGTGTTATGTTCCACCTTTCGCCGCCAGGGAGCCCTGACGAAGCATTTGATCCCTCAGAGGCAAAGCTGTTCAGCAAACGATTTATTTAAAAATTCCCGAAAAAAATGTGGAAGGGAAAAAAAACAGGTAAATAGAACATATCTCTAGGTTCATTCGTATCTGAAATATGAAAAGAATTGCCACAAAATGAATCGATTGGTAATCTTTCCCGGAAATTTTTGAATAGAAGACACTACAATCGGAAAAAAGAAAACTGTAATTTAATAAAGTAATCCTCTTTTTCCCCCCTGTGTCTCAGAGTTAACATTGAAATATGACGATACCTTTTTAATTTGATAATGCAGGTTAAAGTATTTAAAGAACGAAAGTACAGCGTTTCAAAGCTGGAAAAATTATGTAATGATTTCTTTGAATAAGCAGCTTGCTTATAACTTAAAGACATCATAGGAGTATGAGGACTCAAACAAATGCAAATATAGGATGAATATACATAATTCCTTCTGGGTGAATTTAATTTTTAGAGTTATGTACATACATTTTCTGATACAACAAGATGAACTGAAAAGAAAAAACAGAAATTTTAGAAATGCATAAAAACTGTGTTACAAGCAATTGATAAGACAAGTTTAGGATAATCCAATGGAGGAAATTTAGTTTAAGAATTACAATAGAACTATAAGTTTATAGATTTACTTACTATTACAAAATGCAACGTGTTATTATGAAAGAAACATCTCACGGGTTCATACTAGAATGCGATTCGAATGCACTTCAAAAGTTTCGGGATGCTTAAGTTGGATGGAACGTGCGATTAAATTACCTGAATAAAGTAGTTACTAACCAAGATATCACGATGATACACGCCCATTTTGAAATTGTTTAGAATCTAAATTGATACCATATGAGTAACAGAGAAATATTCTCATCCGGATAATTTCGATGAACAAAAGAGTTTTTTTATGGTGAAACAGAAAATAATAAAGTTTTGATAATACATAAATGAACATTTAAACTGTTTCATTTAACAGAATATTAATAAATATCGATTCGCCAGTCTTTTTGCTTTTTAAGATATTACCCAACGTCTCTTTTACGCCTGACAAAAGTTTTTCTTTCAGATGCTGGAATAATTTTCAATTAGAAAGCGAGCTACCTGATTTCAATGCTCGTAAAAGCTTCGATATTAAGCTAAACTGTAATTATAATGTACTTACGAAAGAAATGAATGTGACTGTTTTTTAATTTCAAGAACTGAGTGTTACCTTACTGGAACATCTCACCTTCCCCGATTTTGGATCGGACCCATTTATTAAAATCCCCCATCATTAACGAAAAGCAAACCAAATGTTCGCAATCTGCTTTTTTTGTTTTGACCGCCCATAATCCCTACTCATCTGAGCGTGCGCTTTTCCGCATCTCCATGGAAACGTTGCCCCTGACGACGAGGGCAGCTCAGATTCCAGAGAAAGGGGAGCCTGTGATCCTTCTACATCTGGCTCTCATTCGGAACCGAGAGCACCCCTGCATGTGTAGGTGGCATCGAAGAAAAACACCGGCCGCGGACGACGTCCTCTCTGGTAGATTCGGCTCACGTTCATGCTCGTACACGTATTTCGGCTGCCCTCTTGATTTGATCACGGGAGTTGTGGATAAACGATTCGATTTGTTCGTAATTATTGTTCGAGAACAACGTATCCTCGTCGCGTTCCAAATGCCGATTTGGTCACAAGACCATTGATCAAAACGACGAGATTTTGACGTTAGTAATTAAGGGGTTAAGTTGAAAAGGGAGAAAGTTTTGAACGAGTAAGTTTGAGACGGAATATTAGTACTCTTCTTGTCTGTTATCTCAAGTGTTATTCTGATCCCAAAATCTAAATTTTAGCTTAAGTTCAAGCGCAGACAAAGTAATTAAAATAATCAATTATATTTTGAAATAGTTTATTAACCCTCGAAAAAGAGGGGTGCTCTTTGCCAGTATCAAGTCTTTATCTTCAAGTACCAACAACTTCTATATCAAAGAATACATTTACTGGAATACGATGCGAGTATGTCCTTCTAATATACAATCAGTCACATAGTTCCTGATTTTCAGTTCGTAAGATGACTTCCGCGCACATCACACTTACACCTTTTCTATTACTGTAATATTATTATCCCTCAATTCAGTTCTCTGTCGCTTTCAGACTACTTGGATGAAATCAAAACTCTATACTTCTAAGGTTTACTTAATATGCATTATCACGTTCATTTGATTAAGAAGAATCTGGAAAAACTTAAATACAAAGTCAGAAAGATGTTAGTCTAGAAGGTTTTGCATGTAGCATTGATATATTCTACAGGTGTTTTGAACTTATTTTTAAAAAGGAGGAACAAGTTTTAATACACGAGTTTTTAATTCTAAAAAGTGAAAAATGGTCATTCCAAAATTATGGAATAAGTTTTTGTCTTCTAAAAGTATTAATTCGATTTGATAAGATTACGTCTCAATTAAGAAAATTGCTTCCAGAGATTGATTTCGAAAGAAAGTAAATAGATTAATATCGGACGAGGAAAGCTGAAAATTGTAGCATAAACTTCATCTAGAGTGTTTATTATATATACTCAGACATTTTGTATAAAAAGAGTGAAGAAACATTTAAGAGCCGCATCTCCAAAATTGTGAGTAAAAATATTTATTTTCAGACAATTTAGCTCTATAATATAATTCTACAATATAGAGCAAAACACAAGAAGAATTAATACATTTGATTACAATAGCATCCAGGGTTTTTTAAAGTTAATCAACGTATTTATTCAACTGTTCATTAGCGTTTTTCAGTAATCGCAGAGCTGTTCTGATTTTTTCTTCCATTTAACACTAGGTAGAGCTGGATAGTCTGCATTACGTAGTATGTCTGACCGAGTTTGGAAGCAGAAATTCAAACATTAATCAATGCATAAATGAGTGTAAAAAAGTCCTGAATGCAATAACGCTATTTTGAACAGAAATTTAACAGCATTCATGTTCTATTTGATTAACTAGACATTGCTCCGACACGCATTTAAAGGAACAAAGTATTACGTATCATACCTTTAGTCGAAAGAGAAAGGGGTGGGATATCTTCGGAGAATACCCTCTTTCATTTGAAATGAACCATTCTTTGGACTCTAAGGGCATCGAAGATTGTCGATCAGAGCAACAGATATTTAACTTTGCTTCCAATGATGAAACATAAAAGTAAAATTGAGTCCAAGAGCTGAAGATCGCCAGAAGCTTGTCCTTTAGGTTTTAGAGAATGTTAATTGAAAAAATTAATGTAAGATAAAATAGTAGCGATGGAAATAATCAAATTCCGAAAAATATTAAAACAAAATTTATATATATATATATATATATATATATAATATACCTTATCTTTAACGGTTTTAATCCATCTTAGTTTAATCAAATATATTAGATTTGAATCTCTTCGTAATAACCTTTTATCAATAAGTTCACTTTCAACTTCTGCGATATAATAATGATTTTTTTTTTTTTAAAAAAAGGAAGTTTTCTTATTCGGCTCGGAGAAGAAAGAGAATGAGTAAAGGGAATTCTGCGGAAGAAAGAAAGCACTGATCCATCCACGAATTATTCGATGCTCTTTTTTTCCCTTTTTTTTTTGTTTACTTCCGTCATTGAGCATGTCCACGGGGCAGTTTGGAGCGGACCTTTTTATGCCCCATATTCGGGACAAAAGTTATCCCCGAAAACGGGGTCAAAGTCTTCGAAATGAATTCTTCATCGATCTTCTTTTTGTTGCCCCCCCTCCCGTATCGGTTGGCCTCTAAAAATAGGCTTGCATGAAGAAGAGGACATGTACTAAGAATAGAACGCGAAACATGCCCCGGAGAGATGTTCCGGGATAATGTTTCCTCCCACCCGCCTCTACTTAGAAATGACCAGATTTTGCGCCAGTTTCTTGTTAATAACCATTCGCTTGAAAGCGGATAAATTTTCATTAGCCTATCACCAACTCTACCAATTTCTTTCACATAAAACATCAGGAAAAAATCAGGATTTTTGGTTCAAGGAATTTATCTTTGTTGTCTGATCCAACAAATATTACGGGGGGGGGGGGGGGGTTGAATTCCGAAAATGTTTTACATTTTTAGCGATGGCAGCGAAAGAAAAATTGGAAACAAATGTTCCAGATTTGGACACTTTTTTTATACACGGATTCCAATAGCTTTTTAAGTTATAAGGATATATTTTTATTTTTACAGATAGTTTTTTAAAATTATGTACAGATAATTTTTAATTCATGAGATAGTATTTTAATTTAGTTAATAGAAATCGTCGATAAGAAATTCTTGACTGTGATTGATTAACTTTTTGCTAGTACTGATAGTTTGATTCGTTCTGCTTGTATGGATATTGCCCTCAGATTATGTAATTTTTATTCAGAGTTAAGCAAAATATAAACTCAGAGTTTCTACTTTCACATTTTCATTACACACCATTGCAAAAATTTGAGGTCAAATCACTATGAAAGGGAAACAAATTGATGCGTTTATATAAACAAATAAGAAAATGAATTTTTTGGTAATTCTTTTTCATAAATTTTCAGTACCTTTTAGACTTTAGTATTAAAATTCAAAAGTTGCGCATTTTTACAATTTAGAAGTAGTTTTTCTTAACTATTAAAACATACTGCTGCACAAATAAGAGCACGAGATAGATAGCACGTCTATTAAGATATCGATTCAAGTGAAAATAGTCGGTGCAATCGATACAAAAACGCAACAGGAACCCAAACACTCAGAAAACAGGAATGATTTAGGATACGTTCCCATTGATTTCCTGTCCTGAATGTTTTTCTGAGCAGCGAACAAACCACCGCATTCGTCATCAGTCGCCGCGGAGCAGTGTTTTCCACTTGAAAGCACCACTGGCTCTCTCTCTTTTTTTTTCATGTAGTTAAGCGTTCTTTCTTTCTCTCCCTCTCTCTTCCTTTAAAGCGGTACTATATCTCATGATGAGAACACGGCGCATTCTTTCCATTAGATGCTTGATTCTATTTCCGTCGCCTAGTGCTTTCAGATTTCATTTCACCAATTGTTGCATGAGAGCGTTGTGTTAAAAATGAGGTATTGTTATCTATAGCAGCCGTAGTGAGTGGACCGAAAATTGCCATCAAGTCGTACTTTTTCATCCCTTCTCAGGAGATGTTAGTTAGTAAAGGGATACTTAGTACTTTAAATGTAGCAAATATCATCCATGACTTCCGACTGACAATGCATATTGGCAACTTAGTGTTTTTCTCATCTGTGTCATGGGAAAAATTATTCGTTAGGACATCTTTCGAGGAAAACTGCCTTCTCAAGCATAACCTGGTTAGTTTTCAATTGCGAGAAAATTACATTTTTTATTGCGCTTCTAGAACGTGCCAGTCATTTATATTTTCCAAACACTTGCACAGAAATAAGTGCTCTCTATATAAAAACCAAAGGGATTTCAGGACCAATAGATTAAACGTAGAAATTTTATAAGTCCTGAAACGATACACTTTCAATTCAATAATATCTTCCTTGCACGAAATCTAAACTAAATGTTTATTCTTTTGAAAAAAAGAAAAACTATGAGGTATTGTAAATAATGGCTCAATGTTATTGCTTATTCAGTCAAATTGAGGTCAAATTTCATTTCTAAAAAGAAATAATTCTAATTGGTCACTTTTCTCTTTTGGGATAATAATTCAATGCAGATATTGTCGATTACTTTCTAGGTTCAAGTTTATCTTATCATAACAATTAGGATAGAGAGACTTCTTTAAAATTATGTGACCTCGGCAGACTAAAAGTCATGGTTGCGAACTCGTCTTTGTTTCCGTCCTGTTGTGCGTCTTAAGTGATGATATTACTCAAGACCTGTCGTGTAACAGGGCTGATGCACGTTAAATCTACCGAGGTTCCGAGTCCTCCCGTTAACGAAGTGAGGAAGTTTGAAATGGGAAGTGCCAGCTCCACGCCACTTGACTGAAATTCAGAAATACGAGGTTTGTCCCCTTTAGCTTTCATGTTGCTTCTAAGTGTGACGTTAATAAGACTATCGTTCGATTTGATCAACTCAGGTGTCGTCCACGCCACTTGACCGAGTTTCAAAATTGCAAGGTCCGTAGACAATGGTCCTCGTGTAGCTTTTAAAAGCGACTTTAAGAAGCAATAAAAAAAATCAAATCTTTAAATATATTCTGAGAAAACTCCTTTTGTTCCCCCTTTCCCCCTCAAGAAATTCTGTTTAGGGTTGAATCTGTAATCTGTATAATTAATCGCATGCATTTGAATTTTGATCAGTAAAAAGGAATCGAAACGTGATTCTACTGAAGACTTTTCCTTCAATTGCTATGAATTTAAAAATAACGAAATTACTATATAAACAAAAGCCATATTGCAATGTTTTCTCAGACTGATATACCGTTTGTGCGGCTTCTTTACATTGCATATGATGGAAATATATTGGATAATTGCACAATATTGTAACATTCTTAAGCCTCTCCTCTCCGATCTTATGACACAAGCTTAAGTAAGCGATTCAACAGTTTTGACGAAATAAATGAACAAAGAAAAAAAAAAAACTAATTAAGTAATGCATTCCATTAACAAAGCCTAAATTTGCTCTGCTCGATTCTCTTAACATTGCGGATATTTTGAGACAAGCTTTTATTCTGGTTATCATGAGCAATAAAAAGATAAAGTCAACTTCAATATATTATTCCTTAGTGAAAATTTAGTTCGATATCTCTAAAAAATTTGTTGCAGTGTTCATAAGAAAGCCTTATGAACACTGCAAAGCTGAGGTGAACGAGTGGTTAGTTTTAAGCTAGTTCCATTGAGTTGCTTGTTCGAGTCCTGATTACACTAAAACCCATAGAGAGTCCGCGACGTTAAATCTGTAGAGGCTCAAAGCTCTGACGACTGCGGGGCGCTAGTTCAAGATTCAGCTGACTGTGGTTCAAAATAACGGGGCAAATGGGGGACAGGAAAGAACGCCTCAAACCTTTATTAACGAGTGAGAGTTTCTACGGTATGATTATAATAAGCATTTTGAACCGACCCACTAATCATGGAAAAGAAGAAAAATACAAGAAAGTTGTTTCAATTACGATATCAATTGCGATTTTCCAATATTGAAGTGCATTTTTTAAACTTTCCCATAGCCTCTTTCAGCCATGAAATCCTGCTTCACGGACTTGACAAAGTTAAGCGAGAGAAATTCGCTCCTCACGAAGAGATTTCAACGTCTCGTGAATTGTTTCTAGTCATTGCTCCGGGCAGTGTTTGCTTTCTGCCGGAGAAAAGAGGAGCGATGTTTGTTTTTGTATCGGGGCGTTAACCATCGACGCTCCGAATCGGATGGTCTTCTCACGGCATCGGGAAGTAGGTGCATCGATCTGCTCCCTGTGTCTCTCACGTACTGAGACTTTCCTCACTCTTCTGCTTCTCACCTTCGTACGAGGATTGGTCTCTTAAGAAAACGCCTAAGATAACAAACTTTCCGGTCGAAATGATGAGGTCTCCCTTAATAACAGAGGCAACAAGGCGCATCATCTTCCTTGAGTATCCGTTCTCATGGAATCACCTGAGCCGTCGGTTCAGCCAGGATTCGTTTTCTTTCTTTCCTTGCGTTTATAAAAAGCAGCATTTATTGAAAATATAGAACTCAACAGGACTCGTTTCTCAACAGGACGTGTTTTCAAACCTGTAAGATCAGAAGCCACCAGAGGGTATCTTATTCTCCAAACCACGCTAGGTGAAGGGATGCAACGTGGCGTTCCGCGTCGACTTGAATATACGATAGCCGGAATCTCAATAGTATTTTTTTTTTTTTTTTTGGAAATAATGTTTCTGGTGCCATCTCTCTCTTTAACGTAAATACACTCTCGTCTGAAGTAAAAAGTAATTTAGCATCTCAGAAATCGATATACTATGAGAAAACTAACTGAGAACAATGAATAGTCCTAAAATGAAATTTATCTTTTAACCCTTTGACTGCCAATTTTTTAACAAAATCGCTTCAAAAACTGTATAATTTATATTACATACTTAAAATCTGCAATACTTGGGAGTTTAATTGTTTAGAATAATTTTGTTTCAAAGATTTTTTAAGTATTTAGATTATAAGAACAGACTATATCACAAAATCAATTATAGATGCTTGGGGGAAACGCCGAGTCAGAAGCCGAATAGTCAAGGCGTTAACTACATTATAAAATTTGTTACAAAATATCAGGTCCCATTAAAGCCTTTTAAACCTCATTCACTTGATTCTAAATCATAAAATAAATGGAGAAAGAAGATTAAAATATGATTTTATAGCAAAAGGAAAAACTTCTTACAAATGCTATCAGTTCTTTAATATTATTATCAGAGTATGGCATAGTACTCTTTGCGCATATATAAAATACAGCAATTCACGGAATAGAAACAGATTTGCATTTGCGGTATTAGTATGGATGATTTGGTGAAGAAACTGTTATTGGTTTTTGGTTTTTAAATGAAGTGTATTCTTTAAAATGTGTGTTTCTAGAAACAATATACATAATCTCAATCAATAGAAAAGATATATTTAACCATTCGCTTAATTTATATTACTCTTAATTATGCATGTGATCGATCGAAAACTCAGTAATCCACGAATTAAATAGTTAAGGTAAAAATGAAAAGTATTTGAAAACGATTATACATGAAAATTTACCTTTTAAAGAGAAATTATCCGTACTCCTGAAAAACCAGTTAATATTGTTTTATCTTCTATTGATATATTTCTGAAGGTTCTTTCTCGCCCAACTTGGAGAGGGTCGTCGCCCTTCGCCAATTGCCCTAGTGTTGCTTCTTCAGTTAATAAACAAGAACAAATCTTTCCCTCTCACATACAGAGTCGAAACAATACTGTCTTCGCGACAAGAACCACTAAGCCGAGTTATGATTCACGATCATTTATTACAATAAAAGTCACAGATGTCAAGCAAGAAGTAAATTTATGATTAACATGTTAATCACCTTATAATGCAAGTGGATCAAAATGATAATGTTTTGTTTTGGCGATTAACGTGTTAAATTTTGTGTCGGACTAGAAACATGGACCACAAATCTTTGTGATCGTTAGAAATCGAGATGAGATGGAGAATACTCTAGACCAAAGGCAAAGGAATAAAGATAATTTTACTCTTTGGTATCTTTGGGTAGACGGCATTTTTTCTGAGCAAGTTCTTCCTTTTTGGAGTTGCGTAATATTGTCTAACAACGACGACTTAAACTTAATCTGCGTTTCTTATTCAAGGCACACCGAATATTGGAAAATGAATTCAACTTCAGCATTGTATAGAAACGCTACTTATGAAGGTTAGTAAGAGATTTGGCAAACATAGTAATGGAAGTGTGCTTATTGTCCGAGCATCAATTGTTAAAAATGTACGTTGATCAGCGATTATTTTACGTTATATGAATAAACAGCGAAAGGAATTTTAATTGGTTGAGACGATAGAGTGAATTAAAAGTATAAAGACATAGAAAGAATCATATTTTCTTTTCCATCCATCGAGAAAGATAACTTTACGCACGATTTCAATGTTTTTTCAAAGTTAGATTACAAAATACCTAAACAGAGTTGGGTTTTCCGAATTTTAAAACTGAATTGATGCCTAAAATTTTGAAAAATTCACCATTTTCTAAAAGATTTTTAATAGTGGAACACACTAAACATCGTTATCTTTGGATGTCTAATTATAATTGTTTGTTAACTAACCGTCATTAATTAACTTTATCACATTTCAAACAATTCTGATATATATTATAATTAATTTGAATAAAAGCATTTTTCTGTTTTTGAATCGTATTGTAGGATAGATACTGACTAAGTTCAAACTATAAGGAGTTCTTTAAAAAAGATTTCAAAAAGAAATATCTTCATCTGCATAACTGTTAGAATATTCCAGATGGAAAGTGCAACCATCACACAGCTCCAAGTATTCAGGAATCAAGCAACGCCAAATCAACTACAGATCTCAAGAACAATGAAATGACTGGACGGAGAGGATTTTGTAAGAATTAAATATAGATGTGTGCGATCTATAGGAAGGCGTGTAATCGATCAAAATGTACTTTTGGCATATGCCAGAAGGAAAGAAATTTTTTTTTGCTACATTATGAATTGTTTTTTCCGTAAGAACACGCATTTTGATGTCTTTTTAGAATATAAAAATAAATAAAACATAATAAATAGTAATATTCTAGAAAAAGTAATTTCAAAATAAAAGCAAAAAAATTTACTAACGATATTGAATCATTTTCTCTTTACCTTTTAAATGAGAGAATATAAGTTTTAATAAGTAACGGCATTTGTTGATTCTCCATAAACTTCCTTTTCTCTCTTTTTAGACGAATGTATACTAAAAACAACTATAAATGTATTTATGTTAGGTGCTGTCGAGATTTAGAAACGGTGCAGAGAATCTCTCTTGAATGCAAAAGGAACAAAAAGGTACGACATTGTGTTCAAATTAAAGTAAAATTTGAAAGAGAAATTTCTTATTAATCAATAAATACAAAAAAAGCTCCATATTACTATACATATGAGAATTGGACATACCCAAAGACTTTAAAAAGAAATTCAGTGTCTAAAATACAAGTAGAGTTTAGTTTTCAGATTTAGAGAACAAACTAAAGCCTTTATGGAATAAAAATTAATTTTTGAAGGAAAGCAGTAGAAAGTTTGTCAGTGAAATTTCTAATAAGGAGCTGCCTCTTAAGATGCTTGTCTCTTAAGAATCTCATTAATCTTCTGAAGTTGTAGAGCGAGTCATAAATGACTTCCGATGCAGATAGGTAGAATCTATTGTTCGTATTTACAATTAATGAATAACTGGGACAAAATAATTTTTTTTCTCTCTCTAAATAGGTAAGTGTCTTCTGACAACTGTTTTCAAAGGTTACATTAGACGTTTGTTGCTAAAATGGCGAGTGAAAAAGTACATGTTCGTCATGTGATACTTTGGTAATAAAGCAACATTGCGAAGGCGACAGCTTAGATAATGTACTGTGTATGCAGTGAAGGACTAATAACTGATTCGGGCAGTTGAAAAATGGTTTGCCAAATTCTATTCCGCAGATATGACTTTAAAAAAGAACTGATAGCGGGACGTTCTTTGCACCTTGACGACAATTTTTAAAGGTTAAATTGTAGCAAATTCTACGCCAATCTATAGAAGATATATCAGAAAGATTTAATACATCACAAACAACTCTTTGCCGCTTCCAAGAGAAATGAGGAAGCATTAATCAGTTTTGTTCCTTGTGGCACGTGCCAAAATTTCTGTGAATGGAATAAAGAAGATAGCAAGTCAATTGCCATAAGCCTGCTCTAAAAAAAGGCAAAAATGAGTCTGATCTAATGGTAAAAAAAATCAGACCTGTTTTCAGAGTTATAAAAGGCAATGAAAAATAGGTTTCCTATGATAGTATCGTCTACCATCCAAAAGAACCAAACAACCTCACCAGATTCGAAAGCAAATATCCATGGAATAAAATATTTTATTGCGTATTTGGTGAGATTGGAGGTATAATTTATCACAATTACTGCTGACACATACGTTCAGCAGCTTCAAAGAGTGAAAAAGAAACTGTTCAGTACCAAACCACAAGCGCTGATGCAGCAGCGCCACCTGTAAACAAAGAGAAACTGTTACACAAACTGTGTTTAGGAGTGTGTTCTGAGTTGCCGCCGAGTGCAGATGTGAGAAATTGTAGCGGCTCTCAGAGTTCGTATCACAGCAATAATTAACGACATAATCAATCTAGGGTATTTCCCTCAGTCTTGGAAGAATGCATCTATTATTCCCATTATTAAACCAGGTAAAGATCCTACCCTCCCTGATAGTTACAGACCTATCTCCCTCCTCCCAATTATTAGTATAATTTCAAAAAAAGTTACACTGCATAGATTCAATGACTTTTTACAAACTTATGATACCCTGATTCCTGAGCAACATGGCTTCAGAGAAAAACTGTCCACATCCCACCAGCTGCTATGTGTCGTCGAACACGCAAAGGCCGGTTTAAATAATGGAAAATCCACAGGTGCAATCTTCCTAGACATTCAAAAAGCATTTGATAGAGTTTGGCACGAGGGACTGCTCTACAAATTAATTAAAATTAAAACAAACCCCATACTTATTAAAATTTTTCACTCATACCTCAAAATTAGAACCTTCGATGTAAAAGTAAATAACTCTCACTCAAACACAGCTAAAATTAACGCAGGAATAGCTCAGGGCACAATTTTAGCCCCAATCCTTTTTTCTATTTATGTGAATGACATTCCTAAAGCCTTCAACACGATTATTTGCATGTACGCAGACGACACGGCGATACTAGCACTGAACAAAGAGCCACTTTTAGTGGCTCGCGCACTACAAAAACGTATCACACAACTAGAAGACTGGTTCTCCAAATGGAAAATCGCTCTGAATGCATCAAAAATGGAGGGCGTCTTCTTTTCAAACAAAACAAAAAACACCAAACCTGAAGTCACAATATATTCACACAAGATCACCTGGTCTAACCACACCAAATATCTTGGAGTAATTCTTGATAAAAAAAACTCACGTTCGAACAACACATAACACAATGTATTAAAAAATTCCGAGCCAGCGCGTGTTCGGTTTACCCCCTAATTGCTCGGAATTCAAAATTAAATATTCGTAATAAGTTGCTTATCTATACTCTGATTCTCAGACCTACCCTAACTTACAGCTGTCCCATTTGGGATTTCGCTGCCAAAACACATATTAATAAACTTGAAAAAGCTCAAAATAATATCGCCAGACAAATAGTAAACGCTAGATGGTTCATGAGAAACACAGACATATACTCCTCTATTAACTTCACAACAATCAAACAAAACATTCAAAAAATTTCACTTAAATTCTTTAATAATCTCATGACCATCGATAACAAATCTCTCCTTAATATCTGTAACTATGATCCTGATTAAAAATTAAAAGACCAAAAAACATTCTATTAAACCTGTAACTAACAAAGGCCATTCTCCTCACGCAAACACTTTAAATTTTTTACTCATTTATTTACGTTTTCAACCACCAGATGTCTCTAGCTATGCTAGAAACTCCTACCTCGAATAAACCACATACACACACTGAATGGTAGCCTCCCCATTGGTCGGCTGATAAGACAGATATATACCCCTACTCCCCTCTGATCAACTCAGGTCAGCCACTCAGAAAGCTTCCAGCCTCTGAGTAACCTTTCATCATATTATTACACAACTAAATGCTTTTTTAATTAAATTCATTAATTTCTTTTCCAAATTTTATACAATATTAAATTTATTAAATTCACAAACGCAGTTCTGGGTAGGAAAAGCCGAAGTAAAGCTCTTTTTTAAAAATTCTGTACCAGACATGGAGATTAAAAGCATAACGCTCTGGTGCTCCAGTGTGATCCCGTCAACTGTTTCAGAGTTCGTAATAAATAGTTAAAAGCACTACAATTGTGATGATTTTTTGCGAGAATTCTACAGTCCACTGAGATGAGCATCAACAATTTAAATCAACAATCATATGGTCCGAGCGAGCGTGAGGCCTATTAAATGACCTATGGATTTGTGTAACAGTTTCGGTTCAGTGTGTTAGTGCTACAAGGGAATAATAACCAGAAACCTGTTGTGAAGTAGGTGCATGAGCTTTTTTCTTGGTCGTTTACTCCCTTAAAATAATTTGTGCTTAAAAAGCTTAAAATAATTTGGGTTTAAAATAATTTGTGTTATTATTGTATGAGTAAAGAGTTAATTGTATTTGTAATTTAGATTGTTCTCAAAATGTTTAAAAACGCGGGAAAAGTGGATTTGCAGATAGCTGCAACAGAGTTGGGAGAGGTAATAACAGATAAAGTGACGGTTACAAAGCTGATATAAAACAGATGTATAGGATGATTTTAATCGACCCGACCCAAACTAAACTTCAAAGAATTCTATAGAGAGAGGGAGTAAACGAACCAGTTAAGACGTATGAGCTCAAAACTGTAACTTACGGTAAAGCGAGTGCACCGTATCTTGCAACCAGAGTTTTACTACAATTGTCACGCGATGAGCACGAAAATTATCTCTTAGCATCTCCAGTTTTAGAAAAAGACTTCTACATGGACGACATTCTGAGTGGTGCAGACAGTATGAGCGTAGCAAAAGATGTGCAATTTGAGTTAGTAAAAGCGCTCAGTAGTGGAGGTATGACACCACACAAGTGGGTTAGCAACAACCCGGAACTTAAAACTGGGCCTAATAGTAATTATAATTTTCAAGACGAAACAAAGACGCTAGGTGTAACATGGAAACTCTCCATCGATACTTTCACTTTCCACATTCAGGTGGAAAGCGTGGTTCCGCCTACCAAAAGGTCAGTGCTTTCAACTATAGCACGAGTGTTCGACCCCCTCAGACTCTTGGGTCCTGTAATAACGAAGGCAAAAATATTTTTACAACAACTGTGGTATCTTAAATTAGACTGGAGCGATCCGCTTCCTGAAATGGAGGCGCAACGGTGGGAAAACTTCATCGAGTCCTTATATGCAATGAACAGTGTAAGTGTGAAGAGATGCATATTGATAGAAAGATCAGTGCATATAGAGCTTCATGGATTTGCAGATGATTCCGAATCTTTTCCTTTTGTAATACATCCAAAAATATTTCTGACATAATTTAATGCACGGTTAATAAGAAAAATTTTATTAGTTATATTTCTAACTTTCCGATTAATTTTCGAAAGGGTGCTTTAAATGGCTTCATTTAAAATGATCTACGGTATTTAATTATTTCACAAATATTTATATATATTTCTTACTCAACAGATACTGAGTTTCATTACACATTGACAACGCTTATTTTTCCCCGCCTACCATTTTCGCAATTTTTTTTTTCTTAATATCCTAATAATCATGGTGAGCTGCTTTCAATTCCAAACCAAATAAGTTAAAGCAATCGTTTCTGTATGGAAGGTATTTCGCTTTAACCTTTTCTTTTTTTTATTCGATGACAAATTATTTTTAAGAGGAAGTATAAAACCTTCTTCATTCATTTCTAATTGTTCATCTCGCTTAATGTAATTAAGAAAGCGGAAAGATGATGGCAGTTAATGGTATTTTTAGCAATCAGAGCGTTTAACACCTACGTACATTGTTCAAGTACTGCAAGAGTAGAAACAATTTGCTTTCAGGAATGAAAGAGGAACAAAAGGACGTGCAGGAAAATGGATGCTCTCTATTGTACGACGCGGATTCACTAAAGGATTCTTAATTTTTGCTCTAATGTTGAGAAAATTGACATTGCCATTTTGAAGAGACGATAAAAGTGGACATATCCCGTAAAGGTTATTGTCAAAGAGAGCTTCGCGCTTGCGCACGTAAAGAAAAGATTTTTTTTTTTTTTTAATCTGTAGTCCAGTATGAGACTAAGGAACAGAAATCAGAAACTTTTCTGGAAAAGTTTTTTTAGGTACAAAAAAAGTACTTTAGGGGAAAAAAAAAGAAACGTTCCTTTCCGGCGTAGTGAAAAAGTTCTAGACATATTTTTAGCAGTGGAAACAGAAATGCACTTTTTAAGCGTGAGTGCAGAAATCTAAAGATAATATAGCATCATCAGACAGGAATTCGTAAATAGTGCATTAAACTTCGTGATTGCCAAAGATCCATTTGTTACATGGAACTTGGTGAGTTTAGTAACTTTCTTCACTGCAATCAAGTTTTACACTAAGCGATATTTAAACTTTGGCATTTGCTTTCGATTTGTTTGGGTGTCCATTAGACAGAGAGAGGGAGTGGATGATAAGAAATGAAAAGCAAACAGACTTCCCTCGCTACATCTCATCCCTGTCTGTTCTCAGAGCTGAGTCTAGAGACATCGCTGCTCATCCGCAAGAAAATAGTCATTTAAGAATAAGAATGGCTCTTTTTACAGGCACGCTCTCTTTAAAATTTTGTCACACATCTTAGAAACTGTATCCACTCATTTATATCCATTCATCAGTAAAGCCTTAGCCGCTGTCTCTTCTACAATAAGAGGATGATAAATGAAGTAGTAATTTGATTTTGAAAAAAAAAAAAAAAAAAAAAAGAAGAAGAAGAAGAAATGACATAAACTCTCTTCTTTTTAAAATAAAATACTATTAATCCACAGTCCTTTGAAAAATGAGACCCTCTTCTTAACTTTAACAATCTTCAACGCAGCTAATCAAAATTAGCATTCGTGTTAATGACTCAAAAATAACTCAATTAGGATGCTAATTGACTAATTAATTATTTAATTAATATCGTTAACTGTAAAAAAAATTCCATTACGTAATTGGATTTTTTGTAGAATTAGGTAGAAATTGATTTTAAATTTCGCTCCAAATTTAATTGGAATCCGATTATTAGTTTCAGATACATTCAAAGGAAACCGTTTAGGGGGCATTATATTTTTAATCACTCCTCCTCCCCGCAAATAATTCATAATTTTTTTTCACCATTATCAATGCTGTGGGAAAAGGAGATCAATAATTTTTATAAACTAGTGTACAATCCTTGAAACTCCGCAATTTTCTGATGTAACTTTAAAAGGGAATATTTTCTTGAACTATTGAAAGAAACTGAATAGAACTTTCGACGGAAGACATTTATGGCGTGAGGAATCCAAATATGAAATATCCTACGCTTCATAACTGCATTTAACAATTCCCATTTTTTAAAAACAATATTAACTTTTTCAATTTTTAATATCTTAAGAATTCAATATATATATATATATATATATATATATATATATAACGTTTGGCTCGAAAAGTTTCGAAGAGTGTTGAATCGAAAATGCTTTTTGCCGAATGTTTGAAATACTCATTTTAAATTAGAAGATACATTTTTTAAGCCCCCGTAGCTCGGCAATTGACATCGATAATGAGAAAATTCTCTTAAGACTTTAATTATCCTTGTAAATTAAATTAATCAAATATAATCCCCTTTTTAAATTGCCTCAGCTTGCAAAAAACCTATGAATTTCATTAGATGGGACTAAAAAATGTTTATTGATGCAACATTAAAAAATAGGCAAATGTATAAATCACTGGATAAAAAAACACACAGTCTATTTAATTGAAACGACAGTTGTCTAATAACGAGAAGTGAATATGCATTAATTGCTTAGAAAATAAGCAGACCCAAATTAGGAAAAGATAAACAAAAGGTATAAAATAACTAGAAATAATTATTTAATCCACAGAAATATTTTTTTGAAGTAACTTTGACTGATTATGTAAGAATTATTTAAAAGATTATGTAAAATGAATTATGTTATCTGATAGTCAAAGATTATTACATGTGTAAGATATCAGTTTAGGGAAGTAATGCATTGTTGAAAAAGAGAAATAATTTTAGTAATCTGACAGAATTTAATGCAACGTAAAACTGCTTGTGAATTCTACTATACAAAACTATCTGTTTTGAGAGTAGATCTCTATACATGCAATAGGCAGTTAACGCTTGCTGAATACATACATTTTAAGATAGGTTTTTAGATAAAAATTCAAACGGTTCACACTGACACAAAAATTCAAAGTTTCTTTTACTGTTTTAATTTAAAATAATTATGTCACGTAGAACTGAAAATATAGACAAAAACGTGCAGTTACTTCCCTCCATGATATGTAAACATTCGTTCGAATGTATTCACATGTCTACTATAGCTACACAATTTTTACTGGAAAAATCCATAAATGGCAAAAGTAAGTTTGCAACAGATTTTTACTTATGTACTTCGAAGTTCTTAAATGTTTAAGAAACCCCATTATGATTTATATTTTCAGCATTTTAAAAACATCCACATATTTTCTAAACCTTTTGAAATTATGATACACATATTTTGAAATACAAATCTTTGAAAAATATTAATGTTAACTAAAAATTCTTTAATATTTTAATGAGCATTAATTTAAATTTGTGAAAACAAATGTTTTAAATAAAACTATTTGCTTTTAAAATCTATTAGATCTATTTTTGCATCAATTTCTATCCTCTATTACGTCTACTTTCACATAACTGAGAATCTATTTTCGTGAATAATTTCTTTTGTGAATCCACTGTGTAAGCCTCCCAAATTATAAGTGTAAGATATTTGTATTTTACTTAGTGGCAACAGGTGGCGCTGCAGTAGTAGCGCGCGAAGTGTATTGGATTACTCAGCAACTGATATTCACGAGCGAGAGACGCCATGTTTTTGTCTTGTTTTCATTTCAATAGTTAAAGTGTGTCTGTAAATAAAATTTCTATAGTTTTGGCATAACGACGTAATTATTGACCCCTGGCGTTTTAAGTATACAGCAATTTCTAAAATTGTATCAAAAGTTAATAATTCCACTTTTTTTTTACCAACTTCAAATTACTAAAATTATTCCATAGGTTTTCTTTTCCTTTTTGGTAGTTTTGAGCTTAGTAAGATTACATATTTGTTTAAAAAAAAATATGTTTATAAGTAGAAAACAGAGCCTCTCAGTACATTTTAAGAATATAGGCTCTTAAGAATCAGAGTTAAATAATCAAGATGAAACAGAGAGATTCAGATGATTGCGAAATCTCCGACACGCACACATATATATACACACGAGGGGTATCGTAAAGTTTTATTTAATAATCGAGAGGTAGTGATTAGGGTTTCTGATTTCCCGGGTTTTTCCATTCCCGGGAATGTCCAGGAAATCTCGGGAATGTCGTTCCCGGGAATATAGCAAAATTTCAAAAAATAAGTTGTTTTTAAATAAAATCAATAATAATTATATAAAACAAAAATACATGTAAATTCCAAAATTAATGCTTATTTATATAATGAGCTAAAAATACAAAAACTGTGTAATACATTGATTATTCATTTTTAAAATAGGATTTCAGAAAGCATAAGCAATTTATACTTTTATCACTCAGCCTTGTTCTAAGCTTTGTGGCGAACAATCGGGCAGCAGAGAATTCTCTGACGTTGGAAGAATTGTTTTTAACGCCCCATATAGTTTTATAATGTTTTTTGATGAATTTTCAGTCGAGTCGAACAACTACATCTCTTGTTTCATGATTTTGTTGAGACTAGTACTTTTTTGGTTGAACAATATAAAAATTTTGTTTTAAAATAAATTGCTTTCTCTAATTTTTCGTCCAACTTCGTAGGTTTTTCTTTCAAAATCTCCATGCTCTCTTCTTCTGAGTGCGAAAGTTGGATACTGAGTCCTCTTTTTCGCAGAAAAGCCTTGTCTCTATCATTTGGGCTTGTCTAACCAAACAATTTTTACCAGGCAATCGCGAAATATCGACAGTAACTGCAGCTACTTCGTATTTTCTCCCAAAATTCGGGTATAGCATTAATCCTATTAAATTAACATTGCGTCTCTCATTAATTCTTTGGATTAGTGAATATTTGATATTTTTCGCAAATTCTGAATTTTGTTCGTTCAATTCTTCAATAACGAATGAAAATACACCTTATGACGTTAGCAAAGCTGAATAATTTTTCTAAGCTAATTTTTACCGGCTTTAAGCCAGTTACAATTGTAGTCACAGTTTCAAACTGTACATTGGCAATCATTTGTTCTTCTTTAATGTCAATAAATGCTTTTAAAACTGTTGACTTTATTTCTAAAAATCTTTCAAGCATTGCCAACAAATTATTCCAGCGTGTTTTGGTATCCAAACAAACCATCTTTTCACAGCAAAACTTTTCTTTAACATCTTCTTCATCAACTTTTACTTCGTTCCCGGGATTGCCCGGGAACGAAGTATAATTCCCGGGAATAGAAAAAGTACAGAAATCTTATGATTTCTCGGGATCCTGGGAAAGAAACCCTAGTAGTGATGGAACCGATTCTTACTACTTCCAAGCGCTGGAAACCGGATTTGAGAAAATTTCAAGAGCGCGTGATTACAAAAATTAGAAGATTAATGGGAATGGTACCAGGAAATAAAATGAACGTTCCACTATAGTTGTTAAAGTGTAGAAAATTAATTAAATCTAATTGAAATCATTACATATATATATATTGAAAATTTGCAATCTATCATGGACCTGTATCGGAAGATTGCAATGTTTTTATTTAAGAAATCCCGTTTGATACAGCATTTAAATTCGGATAATTTGACGCAAACTAAGTTTAGTTTCTTCTTTTTAAAAATTGTTTTTGTTCTACTGCAAAAATCAGAATTGTTTTTAGATGTAAATAGGAAAAAAAAGAGTAAAACGCGATATAGAAACACAATCCTCCTCCTCCCCTCCAAATACAAATATTTTCAATAAAATAAACTTTTTATAATAAAATAATAGCTTTTTCTTAACTAAGCTTAATGAATTTTGAGATATTACCTTACTTTAATAATAATTTTTTTTCCTGAATAAATAAATTTTTTACGAGTAATTATTAAATAAATAACTTAATAATGAATGCTCTTCACTTGTTACCTTAGATATTTCATTGTTTCTACTTATTCAATTTATTAATGTAGATCGATCCATAAGACTTAGTAAATTTGATTTTGTTTGCCAATCACAATTGCAGATAACTTGTAAATTAGATCTACCAATTAGAAGAAGTTATACATTATATAGCATCATCCTTCATTTTCTTGTTTAGCGTTTTTAGTATTACTGACAACAGTTTTTTTAGCTTTTCACGAAGCTCTTAATGAAGCTCTTTCTGTGGTGTTATTTTGTTGGAGTAGGTGGAAATGAAGAAGATGCTTTTAAATCAAGATAAGAGCAAAATGAATTGAAGAGAGCGTTGGTGGAAATGAAGAGAAGCGCAAGAAAGATGTGTCAATATATGTATTGTCAAAGGTTTTGTAGGTGTCTTTAAAATGACATTTTTTAACTATGTAACAGTATAATACATTAGCGTTTTAAACATTTATTAGTAATATATACTCGTATGCTTCAAAATTCCTCTGATTTGGTTAATTTTTAAAATTTCTTTCTGTATGATGTGGAAAATGTCTTTCGAATTTAAATTCCTTTAATATATCATTTATCCCATCCAATGATAAACACGAAGTATCTGTATGTGTAGTATATCATTCAAAGGAGCATTTAAAAACACCAGAAATCCCTACTGTCAAAATACATAAACTGAGATGAAGGATAATCTCTCATCGAACGGTTCAGTGCTCTGTGATTGATTGACTGGTGCAAATTTGCGCAAAGAACTATATTTTAATTTTTGCTAGATACTCATAAGCAAAGTGCAACTATTTCTGTTTTGAACTCCAAGAAAATTGAATCATGATTCGATATGTCTGCCGCCAAATGCACAATTCTCATCTAAAATGGCGCCTCTCAGACAAAATAAATTGCAGACCAACACGCCAAGCCCATCTCATTGTGCTTCTCGGAGAAAGGGACATTCCTCCGGAATCCGCTCGCATTCATATTCTGATGAGTGAGCACTATAAACCAGCAGCAAAAACATTAAAAGTTTATTGGGAGAACGCGAGCTCGCATATTTATGAATAAAGTCAAAAGAGTTTATTGATTTCCGCCCCCTGTTGGTCGGGATCAAATTACCGTCATTTTTCCCGATTGTCAGCCGCAATTCTGCAAAATGGCGACCCGGAGGAAACTTTTACGAGGGGGTCGTAAAAAAAAACTTTTTCGGAGCGAGTGTTTTTAATGGACAGACGTCAGAGCGAATGTGAATCGCGATGAGGTTTTAATTGTAAACATAGAAGTTCTACGCCGAGTTCATTCACGTGTTTGGATTTTCTGAAAAAGCAATTCTGCACAGTCTTGAGATGATAACTTCATTCTTTTCTTCTCTAAACACAAAGAGTCGAAACTTAAAGTAAAACTTGAGTAACTTGAATGACAGCTGATATCAACGATGTTAAATATATTTCTTTCTTTTTCTATAAATAAAATAGCGCGTTGTAAAGAATCATTAAGTATGATAAACATGACTTAGAGATAATTTCTATAACTTCAACATCAAATTCGCTTAAGTATTTTCCTTTATTTAAACAGGGCAATGTCTTTAAATAATAATTTCCTTTGCTGACTTTGTTCGTCGCTGTAGAAGAATTTTTTAACCTGTGGCACTCGTATTCCTAGGGATATGTGAAATGGCCGCATAAAGTACAAGGAAAAAAGATGTAATGGCGAACATTGATGGATAGATTGACCATATGAGAAAAGGTAAAAAGATGTTGTAACAACCAGAATTTCCAATTCCAATTATAATTCATTATGAAAAATCAAAATAATTAAATTGAATCCGAAATAGTATAAATAGTGTAATAATATAATATAATATAATATATATATATATATATATATATATATTATCTGCAGGACCAGTACCTGCCCAAAGAGATAGGACCAGCAGCCGACACTTGACAATAATAAGTATATTTCAATGATCTTTACTCAAATTGATTAGGCTATATAAAACATTGTTTTATCCGACATAAAATAATTCTGCGAAGAATCTGAGATATTCCCAGCTTTAGTCGATTGGTTGTTTGGTCAATTCTTTATCTTTGTATTACCAACCGCATTATAAATGTAGTATTAATACAGTAATTAAAACTTCAAGTACTATAAAATTTCGGAGTGTGTATATAGTACGTACATTCTACTATAATTTTAAATTATCAAAATACAAACTCAGAATATATACAGATAGTAATACATTATATTTTTGTAGAATATGCTATAATTAATTTAGCGATTGAACTTTTAAAGTGTTTCAATAAGGCTGGCAACACTGCTTTGTCAATGTCTCAAGTTTTATCATCATAATTGACACAAAAATAAATTATTTTAATTTTTCTTGAATGTCGAATCAAAATTAAAACTCTATAAATTCTGACACAAAAGTAATTAAAAAAAAGTTCTCGTTTCGGGGAATCTGACGGGCCATAAATATCGATGGTCTCTAAAAAACGTCATATCAAAATCCAGGAGCTTATCCATTTCTATGTGCACATTTAGGTAACAAGACCATATAGATAGGTACATAATATGAAAAATCTATTTGCATTTTAACAGGCTGATTAAATATTACAAAAGAGTGACTCCACGAGCGCTTGTGCGAAACGGCCCCAGACGCAATACTAATACTATTTTTTATCAGTTCCTCGCTGTTCTCAACGTGCCATAGTTTTATAATCATTGTGACCTGTACATTTTGAGCATGGATCAATGAAATTTGTAACTACTAAGAAAAAAAAATACTGAATTAGGGAATGACACCATTCCAACATCAAACATCAATTCTTGAGAGGAACAAGCTATAAAGATATAAGTGAAATGAAGATTCCAGTTCCAATTTCGGAATCAGGAATAAAAAGAAATATTGTAAAAATATTTGTTGTACAGATTTTTGTTCAAAATTATAAAGAAAATTGCTCCACCTGAATGTGTCGTTTGAGGAGAAGTATTGTCTAACATTAATAAGAAGCCTTCATTACTTGTCATTTGCAAGCTAACAATCAGAATTCAAGTACAAAAATTTTACTATTCTCTAGCATTTGACAGAAAATAAAACAAAGAGCAACATAGTTTGTTGTTTTTTGATTGTACGATAAGTTGCTGTTAAAACCTCCTATTGCATTAGTTACCGTATCGCAAGAAAAAACAAAAATCACACGAACTTTCGAAATTTGATTTTGCTCAGAATTAAAGGCGTATATATATATTTTTTTGAATGATCAGTATTTAGTATGTTCTTAAAATCAATGCTATCCCTCTTTCCAATGAAACAGTCTTTCATATAATCAAAGAACTTTCTGATAATGTAAAGGAGACGATGATAAAAGAAATCAACAGTAACTACTTTACCATTCAAGTTGATGAGAGTACTGATATAGAATTTTCTATTTTGTTAGTCATCGTAAAGGATGGTTCGTTCGTTTCCATCGTTATAAGGAAATGAATTTGCTAAAGGCCTTTTTCTTTCTGAACAAATGCAGGTTGGTCTTCTAAGATGCATCAAAGCAATAAATCCCTTGTTTAAGGTAAACATATTATTCCATTCTTCGACAAGCTCTAGCATTGAAGCCCTTTTCTATTGGTATGAAATACGTTATGGATGATTTTCTAAAAGTGTATGGATGATTTTGTATACTTTCATCAAATTCTTCCACATGAATTCAAGACTTTCGTATCATTGTGTGTAAAGAAATGGTTAGTATTCACAAAAACCTACTTCTTCATACTGATATTCAATGGCTGTCTTGAAGTTAAATTCTTACATGTTTGTTTGAACTTTGATATAAAGTCAACGTTTTCTCCGATAGCCACTCTCTTTGGCTTGCATTTAAATATGGCATAAAAGCCTTGCATACATGTCAGATATCTTTTCGAAATTAAATCTTCTAAATTTGTCCTTTTAGTACGGTTCAGTAACTGTTGTGTTCCGACCCCAGGTCTCAACAACCACCAGGCCATGTGTATTCCCCTCCCTTGGATGAGGAGAGAAACTGCTCAACTACCCACTCAGAGAGTGTTGACTGTAAAAATTTTTCTACTACTTTCACCCACTACTCACGTGGGGATTTGCCTTGTAAGCTGAACGTAAGTGCTCATATTAAAAAATACTGTGCCGGTGTAATTCGCAGAAATTATTTGTTTTCTCTTGGACTTTATAGTCAAAAAGTACCTGATACCATATAGATTAACTCTATTTTTCGCAACTATTGGCATCCGCGATATTTAAGCATGTCTGTTGAAAGTCTTAGAGTGAAGCAGAGATCATTGCATTCAAGTTTCACCATGTGCTGCACTTCTATTGAGGAGGCGTTGAAAAAGGATACTTCATTAACGGACTTGTATGCCCTCCAAAGACTGAAAATGGACAAATTTACAAGGCTGGACACCGTGCAGGAACATATTTTGAAATTTCTTCAGAGCGATGAAACAATGAGTAGTGAATATGAAGAGGACTTCACGAAAGCGGAGAAATACCGCGATAAAATGAATCAATTATCTACAGAACTGGAGTATGCTGTTAGTCAAAGGCTAAATAAACCGCAAAGTGAAGTTGGGATCTCGCATAATAACACTAGAAAATTTAAGCTTCCCAAATTTGAACTCACAAAATTTAACGGTGATCGAAAAGACTATCTTAATTTTTGGTCGCAGTCCGAGAAAATTCACATCGATTTGGACATTCCTGACAAGGATAAAATGCATTATCTTATTCAATGCAGTGTTCCGGGATCAAAAATGTTCAGAACTGGTCAATAGTTTTCCACCAACAAAGGAAAACTACAGCAAAGCCGTGCAGCAAGTCAAAGAGCATTTTGGTCGAGAAGATCTGCTAGTACAGATTTATATCAGAGACTTGTTTGGTTTAATCATGCAAAATGCCAACGGTAAAATAAAACTCGAATTAGCTGAACTTTATGATATTTTAAAGAGCAAACTCCTAGCTATAGAATCTCTAGGAAGGACGCAAGAGAAGTTCGCCGATTTTTGGGAGCCCCTCATGGAATCCTCATGTTTACCGGAAGCCGTGCTACGGGCCTGGGAGAGATGCAATACGGACCCGACGTCGGAAAGTCAAGGCAGTGGCCGAACCCTCGACAGATTAATGACTTTTCTCCGCAAAGAGGTTGAATTAGAAGAAATGATACTCCTCGCTCGCACTGGACTGGGGTCATCGCAACGTCAGAAAAGCAAAGCCACTGTAAAAGGGCCATTCCTGGCTACAAGTGCTACTTTCGTCAACACAAAAGGAGAGAAATCAGGCAAGCAAAAATTTTGTTCTCAATGTAATCACTGGAGCTCTGACTGTCTCATTGGTAAAAAATTGTCGTTAAATGATAAAAAGAGCATTTTAATTAGAAATCGTGCTTGTTTTCGATGTTTAAATGAAGATCATAATGCTCGTTCTTGCAGATTAAAAAAGGTAAAATGCATGAATTGTGATGATAAAAGCCATCACACTTTATTATGTAATAAAAATGAAGATTTTTATTTAAAAAATGAGACAGTTGGGGCTACCATTAGTAACTCCTTTGCTAATCAGTCTTTAATTACTAATGTGTATTTGCAGACTATAGTTTTAAAATTGTGTTATAATAATAATATTGAAATGGTTTTGCGTTGTTTACTAGATAATGGGTCTTAAATCTTACTTAATCTTACTTAACTCAACGAGTAATTGATCATTTGAATCTAAAACCGGTATCAAAACAAATCAATGTTCATGGTTTGTTTGGGGGGAGAGAGAGACAACTCCAAGGAAACATTTCCTATACAATGTTATTATTAAGAGTATAGATGGCAGTTTTTCTTGTCAAATTAAAGTTCTTTCGGAAAATAAAATATGTGGATACTTGCCTAAAGTAAATGATTTGCAGGTTCTATCTGAAATTCTGTAAATGAAATAGATATGCTTTTAGGAGCTGATGTAATTAGTGTAATTTTGTCAGGTAGAACAATAAAATTAATGTCGGGTCTGATAGCTATTGGTACTATGTTAGGGTTTACTTTAATGAGTGAACCGAGTCAAATAGTGAATGATAAAATAGAGATTTCCGAACTTACCACTCGGGAAAGACAATTAAGTATGTTTTTAAATCAGCTGAATGTTAAAGAATTATGGGACATTGAAACTATAGGGATCAGAGATCCAGTAGAAAAAGTTTAAAGTGAAATACAGCATTCAGATATGATTGAAACATTTCCCAATGGCAGATATGAAGTGGCTTTTCCTTTTAAAATAGAGGGCCAACTTACGGATAACAGAGGCTTAACTCTGAAAAGACTTAGAAGGACGCGTAAAAAATGAGCGAGAAAAATTCTTTGAAAGAATATGCTAGTATTTTTGATGAGTGGGAAGCATTAAAAATTATAGAAAGAGTCTCTGAAACGTATATATAAACTGATGCTTAATATCTTCCCCATAGAGCTGTGTTTAAAAATTTTGAAACAACAAAAATAAGACCAGTTTTTGATGCAACTGCTAGAGAAGGAAATAATCCTTCGCTTAATGATTGTTTACTTAGAGGTTCTAATTTAATAGAGTTGATACCGGATATTTTGGATAGATTTCATATGTACCCTATTGGCTTATCGGCTGACAATGAAAAGGCATTTTTACAAATAAGTGTCACGTCTGAACATAAGGATTTTTTAAGGTTTTTCTACCCTCATGAAAACAAAGAAATAGTTTATCGGCATTGTCGTTTGGTGTATGTTCAAGCCCATTTTTGTTAGCTGCTTCTATCAATCACCTACTGGATAATACTCCCTCAAAACATGTAGATATTGTATCTAAGCTTCGCCATTCCTTTTATGTTGATAATTGTGTGACCGGAGTGTCAGATGCGCAGGAGATTGAGTCATTTGTCAATAAGTCTCGAGAAATTATGTCTAATGAATGTTTTAATTTGAGGTGATGGGAAAGCAATGTCAAAAAAGAATCTATTTCAAAATTTGAAGGGGATACGAATGTATTAGGCTTAACTTGGAATTTGGATAAGGACACTCTAAGATGTACGATTAATAATGTAATTTTAGAAAAATTGACCGAAAGGGCCAAAAGAACAATTTTATCGGCTATTCAGGGAATATTTGATCCTTTACGGATTTTAACGGCTGCTACTCTATTACCCAAAATTTGGTTGCAAGAAACTTGGAAATTGAAATTAGCTTGGGACAATTCCTTACCACTTAGATTGTGCAATAAATTTGATAAATGGTTTAAAGAAATTTTGCTGCTTAAAAATCCCCAGATATTGCGAAATAAATTCAGATCTTCATGTTTTTGCAGATGCATCCAAAAATGCTTATGCTGCCTGCATCTTTGTAAGGCCTAAATTTGCATCAGGTATCAAATTACATTTACTTAGAGCTAAGTCCAGAGTAGCCCCTACTACAACTGTGTCAATGCCCCGGTTAGAACTTCTGGCTTGTTGTGTGGGAGCCAGGTTAGCTAATTCTATTAGAGGCTCACTTGATATACCTAATTTAAATATAACATATTGGTCAGATTCCATGGTAGCCCTTCATTGGATAAAAAATATCGGGGAATGGTCTATTTTTGTTTCAAACCGAATTAAGGAAATAGCTAAAATTTCTTCTTCGGAAAACTGGAGACATGTTCCAGGGCGAATGAATGAGGCAGTTGTTCTATCTCGTGGATGCTCTCCACGACATCTTTTAGAAAGTAAATGGTTTGAAGGTCCAGAGTGGCTTCTGGGAGATGCTAAAACTTGGCCGACAAATGAGTTACAATGTGAGGCTAAAGTTCTCTACTATCAGAGAAGAAAAATTAAGCTGTGTAACCTTAATGTTACAGATAAGAGAGAAATATGGAATTCAATAAAATTATCTAATTACCACTCTATTATTTGGATGATAGCTTGGGTTCTGAGATTTTTGAGTAACTGTCGTAAGCAATTAAAAGATTGAAAATTAAAGGAGCTTTCAACGTCCGAAATTGAAAAGGCCGAAAATACCTTAATATACTCAGTGCAAAGAGAATATTTTCCCGAAATAAACAATATCCCACATGTAGACACATTCATAGACAATGAGGGCTTAATTCGAGTTAAAACTAAAATCATGGAACGTAAGGATGATCCTAATTTCTTGTCTCCTATTCTACTACCAAATAATTGTACTTTAACTCAAAGATTAATAGAATATTGTCATAAGCAAAACTGTCATGCCGGTACGCAAATGCTAGTCTCAATCCTTAAGGAAAAAATTTGGATTTTGAGGGCAAGGAGGACAGTCAGAAATGTCATTCAAAATTGTGTAAAATGTAAAAGATACAACGCAAAACCAGTTAGAAGTGAATCTGTATCTTTAAACCGGCTGATAGAGTAAGGGATACTGATGTGTTTGAAGTGATAGGCATTGATCTTGCCGGACCTCTCTTTCTAAAAAATGGTGAAAAGGTGTGGACTGTTCTCTACACGAGTGCAGTGTATCGTGCAGTGCATTTGGAACTGGTTACAGCGTTTACAACCAATAATTTTTTGCTGTGTTTACAACGCTTCATAGCCAGAAGGTGCAGGCCTTCGGTCGTGCATACTGACAATGGAACTAATTTACAAGGTGCAGTCCGGGAGTTCAAAAACCTGGACTGAATAAAAATTGAACGAGAAACAGAGAATCAACGCATGAAATGGAAGTTTAATCCTCCCACTGCAGCTTGGTGGGGAGGTTGGTGGGAGAGGCTCATAAGAGTGCTTAGTTAAAGATCTCATAAAACGCACTTTAGGGAATGCAGTCTTGACATACGAAGAGCTTCTCACCATTTTATGTTATTGCGAATCTATTGTCAACAGTCGTCCTCTGACTTATGTGTCTGAGGATTCTGACCACCTGGTACCTTTCACACTTGCAATGTTCCTGATGGGAAATTCATCTATTGATGTGACAGATTTAGATCTTTATGATTTTGCGAAGTTTCAGAGAAGGGTCAAATTTCGAGCGAAACTTTTGAAAATTCTAAGAGAAAGGTTTCGTAAAGAATATCTAGGGTTATTAGTGCAAATGGCTCATAAGACGTCTCGAGCCTTTAAAATTGGTGAGATAGTTCTCATCGAAAATCCAAACAAGATGAGACTTTACTGGCCTTTAGGTAAAGTTGTCGAGCTGATTTCTGGAAGGAAATACGCACCCTAAAGCTGAGATGCAACAAGACCGAGATCATCCGTCCTATCCAGAGAGTTTTTCCTTTGGAAATTCAATATGTTGAAACGGAGGGTCGGATGATGTTCCATTGGATGTTGATGCTCTTAAAATTCCTTCTGCTAATGTTGATGTCTCTGAGAGTACAATGATACCTGTAGATGCTCCTCCTAATATGCCTAAGGTGTCGAGGTATGGACGTACTATCCGGAGATCCAAGAGACTAAGCGTTTTCAATGTCACTACTGTTTTTGAATCTGAGTAGACTCAAAAAGGTGGGAGGATGTTGTGTTCCAACCCCAGGTCTCAGCAACCACCAGGCCATGTGTGTTCCCCTCCCTTGGGGAGAAACTGCTCAACTCCCTACTAAGAGAGTGATAACTGTAACCTTTTTTCTACTACTTTCACCCACTACTCACGTGGGGATTTGCCTTGTAACATAATGTAAATAACTTTTGTAACATAATGTAAATAAAGATCAATAAATATGCAGAATAAATCTTATGTAGATATCTCGGTTATTTATTAGAAATAATTAAAATTTTAAAATACCTATACGTTTTCCGAGTTACAGACAAAATATGATCCCTAATAATAATGATGATGATAATAATAATAAAAAGAGCTACGCAATTTTTGCACTCAAATGGATCTTCAGGCATCTAAAAAAATTGAGAAACAAATTATGCAACACTTGAATCGACTTTCGAAAAATATATTCCGAAACGTGGAACAGATGTTTTCCAGATTGCGTTCCGTCCAAGCGAAAAGTATTTCCAGTGTACATCTTTATCACTACGGGGGAAAATTGATTGAACTGAAAATGGATTCTTCACATAAGATGGAATTTGACGAGAAAACACTCATCTCATTCTCGCGACTGACTTGAAAGAAGAATATCCTGACCTATGATACCAATTACTATTCTGCTACCGTTCACAAGTACCGTATTTTTGGAGAGGGCTTTCTTGTTCTACATTTACTTAAAAATAAGTGCACGAACAGATTTTCCTACATAAGCTCAAACTTTTAAGCTATATTAATTATCTTTCGAGTAGGATTTTAAGATACTAAGTGCTGTCAAACAGACTCATGGTTCCCATTAAATGCACTTTTATATTTAGTTATTAAATTTAACAAAATATGTTAAATTAATATTATTAAACTAAATTTAATAAAATTTTAAAAGCATTTTTGCGTAACTGCTAAAAACTAAAATGTTTTTCTATTAAGGTGTTATTACTTACACGGATAAATGTCAGAAGTTATACGAAAGAGAGTGAGGTTAGTGGAGCAGTGAAAGTAAAAAAAAAAAAAAAAAAAAAAAGTTGAGAAATGCTGCTACAGAGTGATGAATCTTGAGATTTTGAACAAACGAAAAACAATAAATCTGAGTTAGTACCACACCAAGCGTTACAAGAGCTGTAAAATATTCGATTGAATTTAATCTACAGCAGATTTTACTCTTCCACACGGATGCATTTAACGGAATTGAACCCATGACTTTACACACACACACACACACACATATATATATATATATATATATATATAATCTTAGAACAAGCAAGGATGCTGGTGATGAGTCTTATCACAATCGCAGAAGTTGCAGATGAGACGAGCATCAGTATTAGATTCAAACATTACTTTTTGACAGAAGACATGTGCTTCAGAAGAATTTCAATGTATTTATGCCGAAGCTATTAGCGGTCACATAATCAGTTAATTAAGATCATAATCAGAAAATCACATAATCAGAAAATTAAGAACAAAATGTACACTCAGGCTCTTAAGCTTTGAAAGGCATTTAAAATACTGATTTCTTTCTTGATTTCTTCTGATACTGATGTTTCTTTTATTAATTATTTGCTAAACTCATTACGAAATTATAACACAATTCACAGGATGTTTATTTCAGTATTCTTGAATTACCTTTTTTAAGCATTTATAAAATTAAAACGTCCAGTCAACACCATTATGGGAAATCAAAAATATTTTTATTGAAATCGAATATACTTGTTATTTCTAATTCTTCACAATATGGAAAACTAATAGCATAAATTTTCATTAAAACATTAGGAAACATTTAATATTACGAAAAAAAAATTAAATATTAAGAACATGTAATACTCATTCATTATTATTTACTCATTAATATCAACTTTCGAAGAAAGTTTAGGAGAATTTTTAAATTAAGTTATTCCAGAATGGTCTTGGTTGGACATCATAATTGTCAAAGTGACTCACTTCCGGAATTTAAGAACAATGTTCTATTGCCCCCCCCCTCCATGTTAAAAGCGTTTATTTTTGCTAATGTTCCCAATGAAAATAACAATACATACAAAAACTTTATTGAACCAGCCAGTTTCTGAAAGCATTCAGTAATAACAAAGTATCTTTTCAAAAACCTGACGTAAATTAATCAAAAGAGGGTGCGAGACAACTGTTTTTTTGCAACGCTTCAATACAAAAGTCTGAAAATGGGTTTTGTTTCCTCATAAAATATTTGAGAAACTCTTTTTTCATCCTTCAAATTTCACTGAGCAAAGTTTCAAAACATTTGTTGTTGGAACAAAATATTGTTCTATCCAAACGGTGAGATGCCTCAGTTCAGTTTGATCAACGGAAGGCGTCTCAAATTTCGAAACATGCACTTTGTTGCACTTCTTTCTGTACTAAGACACCACACATGGGTCAACCTTCATCCCTTCCTGGGAAAAAACGTCCTCTCTATAAGCAAAACTGTAGATTTGTTTTACGTTCAACAACTTTCTGAACCCTTTTCAAATTCCATTTTTGAAAGAAAATTTTACTTCGACAATGTTTGATCGGCACTTAATTAAACACAGCATCAATGAGTTGTAGGTCTTTCATTTTACGTTAAAAATGAATCTGATTATTGCGATACTAGAAATAAACGTAAAATTAACCCGTTTATCATTTTCACATGATAACGGGACACATTTAAACGGGACACATTACATCCCGTCACATTTAAAACGAATTAAGGGGACTTAGTACCTTTGCACCTTCAAAAATTCGATTTTTCAAATTTGTTTTTAAAAAATAGTGTTGGATGTTAAGAGCATTTTAAAGCAAACTGCGTCAAAATCCGACAATTATTACGCCCTGTGCAACAAAAAATGTAAATGTCTCAAGTGGCTTGTTCTATGTAATGCAATGTAAACGAACCTCTTTTTCTCAGTTTGTTATTTTCACATTTTCCCACAGGATTAAAAAAATGTTTTGCATGTAGAGCTTTAAAAATTTACATGAGTGTTGTACTTGTAAATCTTTATTCTGTGAACCTCAGTTTTGTTAATAGGATGATTAGATTTTATTTTATAACATGATACATGAAAAAAAATGTTACTAAATACAAACTTGATAACTTATTTAATTTTTCAATTTTTCTTAATGTAAGACAAATTTAAATTTGAGGTTTACAGAATAAGGTCATTATTTAGCTTTAATTTGGTATAAGAATTATGGTTCTAATGTACATCTTTCAAATGTTATCTTGTGGGTAACGTAAGATAAGCTAATTTATTTTTCAAATTTTTGTAAGCATATTTCATGTTGTATAAGAAAATATATTAATTGAATAGCAAAACTTGACCCAATATTTTAAACTATACACTTTATTACACAAACTGGCAAAGTTTCATATTGAAATGAGCAACAATAATTGATTTATGAAGAATCGAAAAAAGTTTGTCAATATGTTCTACTTTTGATTTCGTAAGGTACTAAGTCCCCTTAAGTTATTTTATACTAATAACACGCGCGTTTTTCGTTTCTAAATTCAATTAATCTATTGTTTTCGAATAAACAAGTTTGAGGAAGAAATTGGTTTCAACAAGTCTTTGTTTGGGAGCAGAAAGTAAGAAGCAAATGTCGAAAATTGTCCTCTGAAACCTATTCTTTAACAATAGTTATGTTTCACTAGTTTAACTTGGTAGCCAATCTATTAACCTCTCGACTCATCAGGCAGCTATCGAAGGAAAATATATTTAGTAATAAGAAAAAAAAAATGCTATTTTCATGATCGAGGTAATTTGCTAATGATTCCAGATATTTTAAATTGTGTGAAAACGTTGAATGAATCCAATTTGGCTGAACTGTATTTTAATACTTTGTAATTTAGAATCTTGATCGTATGTATTTCAGATCATTCAGTACACTTTTACTTTGGTGAAACGAAGTCGGATTTAAAGAGCATCTTCTATACGATACAACAGTCTTTGAGAGTCTTAAGCTCACCATTAGCTCAAAAAGAATCAGAAATGCTTTCTGGAGCATAAATGTAGGAAATTATTACACCCTAATGGGTACAGAAATAAATTTGATATCTGGTTTGAACCTAGTAATCCTGATCTATTATGTCAAAGGGAATAACATGCTTTACTCAGGAAAGATTCAAAATCACTTAGATATGGAGGTCAACTTCGCTTTCTCATTGTAATTCGAAATTCAAGGTCAATTGGCTGTATTAATTCGAGTTGGGCAAACGGTTCAATTAAGGGAAATTATGAAGCTTATTTCTGTAGGATGAAAAAATACTTGTTCCGAGTTTTTCTTATGGAATCAAAGTTTCAGTATCGAATGACTTCTTGACCACATAAAATAAAAAAATAAAAACTCATTCAGATTCTGGTGGAAAAAAGGTTTATTTTATTTGTGTTTGAAGAAGTTCTTTGAGTCTGAGATTTTAGAAACATATCACTTTTTCCTTTCCCTCTGCAATTAACTCTCTTTACTTATATATATTTCGATGAAGCGCTGGCAGTTTCGCCTGTGTGACGACTAAACGATACCATACAATAATAATTCTCTCATATGTAACCAAAAGATTGATTGTATATTAATGTCGCACTTAGAAGCAACGCGAGAGGTACAGGAGACAGACATTTGTCTAGTGATTTTCCTGAGAGCTGCCAATTCTCTTTCCAAATTTCTACACCACGCAAACGGGAGTTCTTGGAGTCTTCAAATGGAACGTGCATCAGCCCCGCATATATATATATATATATATATATATATATATATATATATATATATAATGATTGTATTAAAGGGCTATATTCACCTAAAAATTCGTAACCAACGAGACATCACCCAAAGAAAAAAAAGCAAGTAACTATAATTTGTTCTTACGAATCAAGTTTCACAATCCCCAAGTTTTTTGGGATAGAGATTTCATCATTTTTTTCGTAATCGAGAATCGGGAAATCTGATGTCTCATCTGCTGAGAGAGGGAAACCTTAAAATCGTGTATAATTGTCTCCTGAAAATCTCGTTTCACATCAAAAGAAGAGAAAAAGAGAAAGAAAAAAAATTCCTAGATCTTCTGCTTTTAGTCTCTTTTTCGAAAAAATCATCCTGAGTAAAAGATTTTCAATAGATCTTTTGAAGAGAAGAGCATGGAAAACAAATGTCTCTCCCTACCGACACTGCCACTCAAGGAACTTTTTAAAGGAGAAATCTCGCGAAGTCAGGCCCTTCAAAGATGCTTCAACCACCGTCCCTCTTCCCTCTTTTTTTTTATACATGTAGGGGATTCTATTTCTTTTTTTTATATATATATTTCTTCTTACTTGAGATCCTTTGTGGTTCTCGAGTCGAACACTTCCTCTCCAGAACCATGGATGGCTGATTCGACAACTTCGAGAGGGCAAAAAGTAGGTGGGAGCATTTTTGAAATATGTTTCGTAGAAAAATAGTTTTATAAGATCATAAAATAGTTTATAAGTTATGCGAGGAGATCAATTAGTAATCACACATTTTTCCTATTCGTTTATATATATATATATATATATATATATATATATATGTGTGTGTGTGTGTGTGTGTGTGTAATTAAATACTGCTATCATTTACATTTACACATATACATTTTGTCAAATAAAATAAATTTAAAATAATTTTTGCATCATTAGTTTAACGAAATTTTATGATTGAATTGAAATTACAAAAGTTTTTGTAAATGCAGTTATAAATTCTTTGATTTTTACGCAGGATAGTTCAAAATAATAACAAACGGTATCTATTGAATATCGTTTCGTTTTTCCCCATGGTTTCTCAATAAAATGAAATACGTTTTTTTCGTTATACATTCTTGCGAAAATTTAAAAAAATTAATTTAATGGATAATTGTTCCTAAAATGGATCGCAAATGTCCAGGAAAAACTAACTATACATGTCATCGCATTGAAAATAAACAAAAGGAGCTGTTAAAACTTAGCTCTATTTCCCTCACTATCATTGTCAAATGAGAGATTTAAGTAGAATAATCTTTTTAAATATACGTGAATCTAGGAATGTCTGAAGAGTAAAATTGATTTCAGTTTGATGTACAGGAAGAAATGTAATTCGTTGCAGCAGGAAGCTTTCACAGATGGATTTTATGCAGTCTCCATTATTTTCTAGATGAATAAATAAATAATAAGTAAATAAAAGTTGACTGCTCCGTATATTTTAGTGGATTCATTCCGTTGTCATTTGGAATAACTCTCATTGTATCTTTCTATAAATAACAATTTTTGCGGTCTTCATTGGGTTAAGATTCTTTTCACACTACATTCTTATGTGAAATATTACGCAATTATATAAAACGATGCACGTCAAGGAAAATATTTTAATCATTTTATGACAAATGTATAGTTATAGCTGATATTGATGCAAACGGATGTGAAACGTACATTTCATTTACAGTTATTATGAGTTTCGCCTAAAATCTGAAAAGAATAATGGTTTTCATAAAAAGCGTGAGAATTGTTTCTTAAAGAAAGAGTTTGTTTGTCGATGTGAAACGTACATTTCATTTACAGTTATTATGAGTTTCGCCTAAAATCTGAAAAGAATAATGGTTTTCATAAAAAGCGTGAGAATTGTTTCTTAAAGAAAGAGTTTGTTTGTCACAGTTATGCGACGAAAAGATTTCAGTCCGAGAACAAAAGAAAAGATGTGAGTCAAGGCCGGACGTTCTCTTCCCAGAATAGAACACGGTGTGGAGATGTGTTTGTCTCAGCATTCTTCCCTTGATTTCTCACGCAGATTACCTTGGTCCCCGTGCACTCGGGACAGCAGAGAGCGAAACATAATTTATATCAAGGTGTGATTTTTAATTTTGAAAACGTAAGAACAAAAATTATTGAGCTAAATTATTCGAGAAATCACACAGAAAACTGACTCAAGTTCTAGGATTTCACTATAGATATAAAAAAAGATTTCATTTTCAGTGTAAATGAAAAGAACGAAATAGACGAAAGGTAAATGAACATCGCTTAAATTGGAAAAAATTCTATTTCTATCTTTTCCTAGAATAAAAAAGCGTCTCTGAAACACACACATCAAATATATTAAATACGTATTCTCTCACGATCCAAATATTGATTGACTATTGATATAAAGTATAAATATTCTTAGGGAAAAAATCAAGATTGTTTCATAATTTCTTCTCTCAGTAATCAAAAATATTTGTTACACGGATTCAACGTGCAATGAACCATCTTCAAATTCTTTAAGCATTCAAAGTTTCTTACTACGAACATTTGTAAGAAAATTAATTAATAACAATTTTACGCGACACCTTTGTGCGTATCCAGAAACTCAAAATTAGTCAGAATGTTAGAATTTTAAGAAATTTAGAAAGAATGTAGTAAAGTGTTATGACAGAGCCAACTACTAGTTTGGAAGTTTTCAAAAAATAATCGAGTTTATCAAAATGTCAATATCTTAAAACCCTTCTAAGCACAAACGTTTTAAGACATCATTACAATTTGAAATTAAACTGAGATGGAATAGTGACAACTCACGTCAGAAAAAGTCAAGATTAATACGGTTATCAAAAGGAGTATCAAATTAAATATAAATATGTAATACTTGACGCTTATAATTTTTGTTCCAGAGGTCAAGAAAATGTTTAAAAAAATTCAAGATTCCTTCATATTCCGCTTTAGCAAAAAATGAAAGAAGAAAAGAAAATTACACCCCTGTTAAACGAGGTTTAATTTAAATATACATTCCACGAGTCTCAGACAGCGGCATATGAATTGCGATTAGCGCTTTAGCCTAAAATGGGGCAATAGTAACAGAAAAAGAGAGAGTACAAAGCTGAGGGGGGGGGAAACCTGATAATAACGTCATCCTAATGAAAAATCTCGTGTTCCCATTTTGAGCGGCGGAGCCTTATTAAGACTTCCATCGGCAGTAATCGTTAAATAGGATTATTACTTCTTTCCTGGTCATCGACGAGGGAGAAACGAGTTTATTTTTAAAACCTGCTCTTCTCTTATTCATTTCAGTTTCAAACAAAAGGATATACTTAATAAATATTAACTGAATGACGGTGAAAAGAGCTCGTTAATTAAAACACATCGCATATTCGTGCAAGCAAAATGGCGCAAAGGAAAAAGAATCGAGAAAAACAAATTGAAAATAGTTTTTTTTTTTTTTTTTCTTTCCTTTTTTGAAAAACGTAAGTTTGGATACACTTCATACAGTTCTTCAATATAAGTTACTGGATCTAATAGCTCTTAAAGAGCTGCCCTATAAAATAAAAATGCCCTGTGAATCTCATTAACCAATATTTTAACTCTCTAATGAATTATCAATAGGATTCCTGAATACTGAACGGAAGAATTCGAAACACTAGCTAAAAAATCAGTTCCACTGGTTTAATGCAAAGGTAAAAAAATAATACATCTGAAGCAAAACATTTTTTCCCCATTGATCTGTTACACAAAATAAAATGCACGCGTACTTTTCTCTTGCATCGATCAAAGATTTCTGTTCTCCTTCCAAAAAAAAAAAAAAGCATGTGGAACGTTAGCAAAGAATTTCCTGATTTATTTAAATTTTGATTCACTTTTTTGCTCCCGAAAGACATAATTAAGGTTTGTGAAAAATAATATATTTAATTGTTAATAGTTTATCAATGAAAGTGTTATTTAATCAGTAAATCTGTCATTGAATAGAATTCTGCATCACCCATAAGGTACTGTGTAGTGCGATGCGTTCCCATTCTTCTACATGGCGGGTCCCCGTAGCCCTAAACCATGTAAAAATTGCCAACATAAAAATAAAAATAGATTTTCATAGATTTTTTTTTCTTTTTTAACCTATTAAATCAATTTTTTTGTGTGTATTAACATTTCTATTGCCTTTATTTTATATGCATGACAATTTTTGAGAATGACAAATACATTTTTATTTTTTATTATATCTATTTATTTACCTTATTTATTACATTCATTATTATTTTATCTTATTCTAATTTTAGAAATAGTTAAATATAAGAAAAATATGAAATAATATGCCTACATTTCCAAAACTTCTCTGTAGGCAACATTCTTCGTTCGTTTTTCTGGTTGAAGGATGATTAGATTTTCTCGTCAACTAACTCTTGAACATGCCACATAAAATTGACAAAGGGAAAAATAGTCACTTTGTAAATCTACACCAGCTAATTTTAAACTCTGCCCTTGTGCTTTATTGATAGTCATCGCAAAGAGAACTCTAACTGGAAACTGCAAACGCTTAAATTCAAAATGATAATCTGATGGAATTAGAGGTAATCTTGGAATGAATACATGTTCACCCTCATACTTTCTTGTAAAAATAGTCGCTTCAATAACGTTTTTTTTCTTAGGGTTCTCACTTTGAGTCTGGTGCCGTTACATAATTTAGGAGGATTTAAATTACGCAACAACATTATTGGTGTACCAATCTTTAGATAAAGAATATAAGGCGGTATGCCTGGTGGATTGAGTGTATACAGAAACTCCACAGGATAATGAACAGTATCTTCTATTTATATGACTATATCTACAGACACATACTTTATCTGTTCAGTTGCCAGTTTCTTTAGCATAAATTCGTTAATTTTATCTGCTGATTCATTTGTTGGAGTCAGATCTGCTCTTTCTTTCTACCACGATAAGCTATCTAATGTGGCATTTTCAATTATGGGTATCAGTCAAAGTAATCAAATCTCCCACAGTATCACATAGGTTATTCGGAATAGTTATCTTTCCTTCTTGCTCTGTAATATTTCCGTCAATCCTATGTCAATCAATAGTTCGAAAAACTCTTTCGCGCTCAAGTCATTTTGAAGAGAGACCCACATATTAATAAAACAATAAGGCCTCATTTCAAGGATAAGACTTTTATATGAGGCCATAAATTTGAAGATTTCAAAAAGGCTTTAATTTCATCTGCTCGTGTCCCTCGTGGTACGACAGGTAAAGTTTGTCTAAAGTCACCAGCTAAAAGAACAGTCAACCCACCCATTAGTCGATTACTTCCTCTGATGTCTTGTAGTGTCCGGTTGAGAGGTTAAACTCCTTTCTTGTGGGCCATAGTACACTCGTCCCATACTATAATTTTTGTTTCTCTTTGTACGTGCGCCATATCACTTTGTTTGGATATATTGCAAATGGTATTATCAGAACGATTCAAATCGAGAGGTAGTTTGAAAGCGGAGTGCGTCATCTTGTCCCCATCAGGTCATTCAGCCCTTACAACTTCATCAATAGAGTCAGGTCTTATTTTTTTCCCAACCAGAGAAGAATATGAACATGTGGAAGTTCACGCTTCTGCCATTCCACCGTATACATGTTACACCTAGTATTGCCTAAGATACAACCTTCTGTCAGAAGATTCATCATGTGCTTAGCTTTCAAATGAAATATCCTCGCAATGACATCGTGTCTATCAAAAGATTTTTGTCCTTGCCTCAAAATATCTTTGATTTCTGACCATTTAGAATTGCAAGTGAATGTAATAAATAAGTCGGAACATCCAAAATGTCTTACGTATGTCATACCGTCTTGAGTTCGTTCATGCATGTAGCGAGGTCCTCCATTAAACGAAGACGGCAACGCAACCATTTTCCCTATTTCTGAAGACTATGTATCTTTTTTTGCCATAGCGTCTTTTAAGTGGACATATTCCTCACTCCTAAGTTTTTTCTGATTATTACGAATCCAATCAAGCCTTTCAGTTGCCATTTTTGCATATATATTGACCAAAAACTGATTAAAAAGTTGACGAAAGAGCAATAGATAATTGATTTCACCAACACGCTCCATCAACCTATAGTTATAGAACTCAGAAGCAGAGACAGTCTTATTGATAGGAGCCCTAGTATTGCTATCAAGTTTTGAAATATTTATACAATAACTATCTTCCCCACGAAAAAACATCAAAGGGGACTGAAGAGCATCGTAAGCTTGATGCGTTTCACTAATTCGTACCAATTTACTGTCTCTGCTTTATAGAATGATATCTCTTTTTTCGAAATTTTGACCCACAATAAGGACAGCTACTTTATTCTGAGGAGCATTAAAACGACCTTTGTGTTCTCCAGGGAGTTTTTTATCGGCCTTAATTATAACCTTGAACTCATTTTGGTCTTTAGGAACTGAATCAACAGCAGCTTTGAAATCGCGTATATACCTGTTGTGTTTATGTAGCGCCTTTTGTAATTGGCGAACTAAATCTGGCTTAACACCTGAGAAAATACCACAACGAATGTTTCGTTCACGTTCATCATCACAGAGAAAGTATAGCCGAAGAAAAGAAGGTTGTTGATGAGGCTCAGCGAAAGGCTACCTATCCTGTGGTATACCTATCCCTGGACTTTAAATGTTGGCATAAGATTTTCCTCCTTTAATTCTTTTGCTCCGAATGACGTTATCTGAAAACATCCATTATACTTACGAATTGTAGAAAGAAAATGTTCTGAAAACTCATTCTTATGGTTAAGAACACTATTCAAAGGTTCAGGGTAGGATCTAATAGCAGGACGCTGGACTTGATCACCACTGCATTACATTCCTGGAGGTTCTTCTATCCATTTTAAAGCACGGCACCTCGAACAGGGCAAACATTTTCCTATACTGACGATTTTATCATTTGAATAGCCAATATCTATTTTATATTTAAAACCAGACATATTTTTGGAAGTCCATGGCACTAATTTAACTTTTGATCTTTTTTCATTGTATTTAATTACAGCTGCCTGATTCACACGGAGGTTATTAGAAAAGTATTTTCTTACAGCTGCTCTAAGTGCTTCAAGATGGCTTTTAGTATATTTTGAAGCAGCTTCTCTATGTACTTAAAAATGACTTTGAGTACATTTTGTAGCAGCTTGTCTTACTTGTTTATATCTAACCGACTTTGTGAATCTTTTTCTTCTTTTTTTACCTTTATTTAGAAGAAAAGATATTACGTCACTAATAATTGATTCACCTGAACTTGATAAATCAAAGTTAGATATTGATTGAGTCTTTGAATTTAACACAGACACATTTTCTTGAGGCTCAAACACTAATAGATGACACATTTTCTTCATTTTGTTTCACATTATAATCGCCAAGATTAACTTTACTTCTATTTGTTAATCCAACTATTTCAATATAAACATCAAAATGACCACTATTATAGTTTCCCGTAAAACGTAATCTCCCCCAACCCCCTGAATTGCTTCACCAGCAGAAGTTATAAGGCAGCCACCTTGATACACTTCAAACTGAAAGGGAAATAGCTCTACGGCCGCCATAATTTCTCAAATAGATCCATACGTGTTTGTTTTAAACATTTCAATAAAGTATAAATCGTTATTATTATTAGGGGCGCCAGAAAGTAATTTAGTGTAGCATTTAAACCGATCCCAGCTGTTTAACACGTGAGAAACAATAATATTTCTCATTTTATACGCCATCGATATGCCACGGAACACCAGCAAAGACAGAGACGAAAATAAACATGTTCCGTCGCCAAGAATTTTAAAAACTTTGAAAGGTGTAGGTATTCCATCGATCCAAATATAATCAACATCCATTATTAAACATTATAACTGAAAAGTAAATATGAAAAAACAATTTGTATTAACCTACAATGAAATACTTTTCCTGTTAAAAAATATAACCAAAACTTTTTTTTTAAAATCAAATTATTTAAAAATTCAACAAAAAATACTAACAAAAAATAAAGTATAATTAAATTTTTTATTAAAAACTCGCCCGTATTAGGTTATCCCTTTTGCAAAGGGATAATTCTATTACGCTAGCAGCGTAACTGGAACTCATATTGAATAAGGCAAAATAGCTCTTAAAAAATCATGGCATTAAAAATAATTCTGTACTCTAAAAACAATAAAATATCCAGCCATTTTAAAAAGTCAAAAACATTTATTTCCTAGAAACCAAAAACTAAAAATTGCCAAAATACAGAAACAAAACTTTTGCTTAATATTTACATTAGGTTTCAGTTAATGTGCCCAAGTATAGATGTCTTGAATTAATAATTAAAAAAAAAAAATCTGGAGACATGACAACCCGTCGCACCACTCGATGAACACAAAATAACAGTTCCAAAATATTTAAAAAAAGAAAAAAGTTACGACAACAGCTAAAATAAAGCAAAATTGTCAAATATTCCAATTTAATAGTAATATAATAAATTATGACCTTAAAAATTTAATTTTTATCACCTCTGAATATAAATCACAAATGTATAAATTTTTAAGTACATCAAAATAAATATTTTGACAACTACTTATTTTTTTTTATCAATGACATGAATAACATACCATTTTTATTCATTTGTTAAAAGCCAACTTCAATACCTTCGTAAGATTGTGTTTAGATTTACAAATGTAATTTATTAATCATTATTAGTAATAAAATATTTTTCTCATAAATTTAAAACCTACGTCTAGGTTCCACAACAATAAAAAATTATCGTTTGCTCAGCAAAGCGGGCGGATATCAGCTGGGGTTACCATAGCATAACTTTTTAAAATTCACAATGCAAGGTCATTGAAATGCTTCGACTTCGCGGTAGAAGATATTTGGTGATAAATCTCTAAATGTAGGAATTTCGGGGCTCAACATTTACATTATATATGATAAACCAACAATGCATCCTACTCAGCGGATTGTCTTGCGTGTGCGCTACTGAGTAAGAAGTCGCCATTTTAGTGTTTTTCAAAATCCCGCTAAGTTTTGGAGCTAAACTACACTTTCACCCACCGCGGGATTCCAAACTCATTTATTTCTATCGCTAAATCTGTACGTTTCCTATTTTCGACATACACGAAATTTCGCATAAAGAGCCTTTTCGAAAAAATCTTGCCAATTCTCCCTCAGTGCCTCAATATTAAATTATTTGGTATTTTTCCATTTCGCACGTGCAAATTTCGCCAAGTAAATTTAATTTGTAGCAATACACAGTACACACATAAAAAGAAATATATTCCGTTTGGCGTCGGTAATGTCATTTTTGGCGATAAAGTCGTCAAAAATGACATAACTGATGAATAAGAAAAGATTAACTAATGAAAATTACATTTTGGATAAGAATTCCGTAAAATCCGTTCTTAGTAAGCGTCTCCATCGCAAAATGAGTAACTGTACTAAATTTCAAGTCAATCGGTTGTATAGTCTTAGAGATATCGTGATGAGTCAGTCAGTGTTGTCTCGTTTATATATATATGTGTGTGTGTGTGTATGTGTGTGTGTGTACTTATATAAAAGACACAAAGTTATTTGTTGTAGATAGTTGATTTAGAACACCTATGTGATTCGATAGACATAGATAATCCAATCGAAGTATTATTGATTACTTATAAGAATTGTAATATTAAACAGTTTATTTCTGACGATACATTATAAATGATAGTTAATATTTTACTGGGTGAAAACTGTATTCAGAATATTGATAAAAAAATTTAAGCAAGCTAAGGACATTCCACACGGAGAACTTAAGAGTAATAGTTTGGCAAGTATTTACTTACGCTATTACGAATATAATTAATTACATTGACAGAGATCATTTTATTATTTAAGGTGATATACACATGATCTACTTACTTTAAATTATAGCAAGTTTTTTGAAGGTAAGCCTAACTTATCTTTTTATCCAATATATTTAAATCTTACTCAAACTAATAATAAAAAACTTGAAAAGTTCTAGCAAAGTTTTGCAAAGAAAAGATTTACCCACTGAAGGGGCGGTTTTTTTCATTATTGAATTACTCAATCAAATATAAGACTTAAAGTGAACTATAAAATACGGTATCTTACTGAAGTAGTCGTTTGCATATATCTAGATTGAGAAATATTATATTTAATAAAATTTCTTGAGAGAGTAATTTAAAATGTTGCTCAATACTAAAAACAATAAATGTACGAGTTTCTTCACAACTTGCATTACAGCAAATTATACTACTACTAATATTAATAATTATTTAAAAATTTAATATTTATGTATTACATACATATATACAAAGACAGAAACACACACACACACATATATATATTCATCGCCATAAAAAATTTTGCACCAAGAAAGAGTTGTCAAAATAAAACGAAATTTTACATACGGAAGTACAACGTTGAAGTAACAAAATCGAAGGAAAGTGATCATTTACTATAGAAAAAATTACAAATGAATGGAGGTTTTAGTACCCAGTTGGGCCGCCTCTAGCATGAATGCATAATGTGATACGGTTGGGCATTTAGGCATAAAGTTCTGTATGATTTCAGACAACATCTCGTTCCACAGTTGCTATAATCGTGCATTTAATTCGGCCAAACTTGAAGGCTGTCCAACTTGCCGTCCTAAAATATCCCAGATATCTTCAATATCTAAAATATCCCATGTGACAAATCTAGATATCTAGCAGGCCATTGAAGGGTTGAAATGTAGCGGAAACAGTCCTGTGTAAACCTTGGTAAGTGTGGGCGACCACTGCCCTGAGTGGTAACACATGTGTCTGAAGAATATTACAAACTTACCTCTGGGCTGTGATAGTGCCGTGGATCAATTTAGGGGTGACTGTGTGTCCTATGTGATGGCACTCCATATCATCACACCAGTTGTGGGAGTGATGCCACTGTCCCGTGAAGGAAGGATTGAGATGTTCGCCACGGGGTCTCCACACACATACACGATTATCATCACCGCCTGAACTGAATCTGGATTCTTCGATAAAGGTAACCTGATTCCAATCGGTTGAAGTCCAATCCCTTCGAACACGACACCACTCCACACGGAATCGATGGTGAGTGGGTGTCAATGGCTGTACACGTCATGGCCGCCGTGATAGCAACTGTCCTTCAGCCAGGTGCCTGGCGATGGTACTGACTGATGCAGAGAAACGTAATGAAGGTGCTGCCAGAGTATAGATGGTGCACAATAAGACAGTTGGCGCTATGCGTGGTTGTGGTATGATATGATCGTCTTCTCGACTATTGGTCTGTCGAGGGCACCTTGAGCCTGATCGACGTGTAATATACCTCTCTCTTGTCAACTGATCCCAACACCTCCTCACACTTAAGTCAAAACGCCCAGGTGCATGCTACTCTCCGAGCTGACTACCCGGTTTCCATCATCCCTATGATTCTTCCTCTCTCGAACTCTGACCGCTCTCATCTAGTCTCCAATGGCGGCGCAATATTATCTCTAGTCCCTGTAACAGATTAAATACAAGCAAACAAGCTATGTTTACCTGTTTTATAATCCAAGGAGAACTTCGTTCTCTTTGGATTATAAATTAGGTAAACTATGTTTAACGCAATCTGGTGACATTACTCAATACACAATCACGCTGCATTTTTAATCCTTTACATATCTTACAGACTCGTATTTTCATGCCATGTTTCGTAACAATCCCACTTTTACTTCTTCGTGCGCAAATTTTTATGGGAATGAGTACATATATAATAGAAATTACGAATTAAAATTATTATAGAACCAAGAATCGATACATGAGAACATTCTTCTTTAAATAACAAAGAAAACTTACAAATATTTTTTTAGATTAGAGAAAAGTATAAGAAAAATGAAATTTTTCTTAAATGCAAAAACCTGGAACAAAAGAAAAAGAAAAAATTTACACAATAAAACAATTAAGAAGAAAGTAAAATATCAGAAAAAGTACTGAATATGCACAAAAGACCAGAAGATAAAAAATAAAACCGTGAATAAGTATAAACCAAAGCTTGAAAAACAATGAAAACCCAGGAGAGAGAGAGAAAAAAAAAAAAAAAAAAAGAAAATAACATTTATAAACTCTTAAACTGGCTTTTGGCATTTTAGCTAGTTAAAAATGTTTTTCAGGCCAAACAATCCCAACAGAAAAATGTTATAAGCCAATATGAATTTTCCAGAAAAAAAAAAAAAGACGCAAAAAAAAACACTACATTGCAATACATGAAATCGAGTAAAAAAAGTACGGACAACGAGATTAATTAATTAGAATAAAAGGGTTTAAAATATAAAATTAAAAGTTAAAAAATAGATCTATTTAATAATTTTGAAATTATAAATTTTTCTTTAAAAACTAATTAAATAATCAGCCTTTGCACAATCAATTTTGAAATTATTCAAATTACTTAGAAAATTTAAAGGCATATTAATTTGATATATCTAAATATATAATTATGTAATATATTTCAATAACTATTAACCTTAAATTGCTGTTAAAAAGGAACTTTATCAATCGGGAAAAGGAATTATTTCTTCAGTCAAATCCTATTAACAACATTTTTTGTTGTAAGTAAAAATTCGGTTTCAAAAGAATTTGCTTAAGTTTTAATCATATTTATAAGATAAAATGATGAATCAGATTTAAATTCTGGGTTGTAATCATTTCGAAACGTTTATAAAGGGATCTATATATGTGAGCAAAATGAATTTATTGTTGTCTAGAATATTTTGTTCATAGAAATATAAATGAATATCTACAAGATTATTACTAACTAGTCTACCCTGTGGTATACCTTTATTTTGTTTACATTTTTTATCTCTCTCTCTTATTAAGCTAAATTTAATTTTCCCTAAAAGCCAGAGAAAACAAATGTAAACTTAATTAATTAAATCCTCTACATCTTTTAAATTAAACAAATCTTCAAAGACATAACTACGAATACAGCAAATTTCGTTATAAATTATAGTTTTATAACTATTTTTGAAGGCAACAATCCATTCAAAACCATGTACAGTATTTTGTAAGAATTTCCAACCTTCATTAACGTATATATGAAACCTTTAGTCAATTTTCTAAATTTAATAGGTATTTTATGAAATTTAGGAACTAAAAACATATGTGGGAAATTTTAAAATATTGCTAAGATAACTTATTTTCTTATAAAAAGCTTTAATTCTTTCTGTGATTTCTCTATATCACTATTAGTAAGATTAATAAACATATTATTAATATCAAAATGTTTATTAGATCTTAGAGCTCACTTTTTTTTCTTAAAATTCGAATATTAATATATATATATAATACACACACACAGAAATATATATATATATATATATATACATTATTTGAGATTTTAGAGATTATAACACTGGAGCCTCACCAAAAACGCATTTTAGATTTGATTGATGTAAGTTTTAATATGAATTCTTGAAAAGTAACTAAGGAAGACTCAAATGTGCTTTTTCTGATTCTATGAAAAAAGATTCTGCTCAAACGATATCTTTTGATTTAAATACATCATTAAAAAACTTTAAGTACTAGTACAAGAATTTTGATTTTTTTTAGACAAGTAAAAATAAAGCGAAATAATAAAGAAATCAATGATTTTTTGATTATTCCAGTACAATGCTGGAAAATCATTGGAATATATATATATATATATATATATATTATTAAAATTGTTCACTCACTAACTACTACTAAAACTAACTACTAATCATCATCACCTCAGATTTCAGTTCACGGTTGTCCTAAGACAAAAAACACATCGGGTTGTATAACAACAACAATATTTATTACATTACTTGCTACCGCTCGTTTACAACAACTCCTCTCGGAGATTCGGTCCGTCTGAGGGGATCGTGTGACATCACACTCTCTCCCTTTACAAATGAACGCCCTCTATAGGTGGGCTTTAAGAAGGGAAGTTAACAGTTCGGCCAACCTGATACATACAATTGTCCCAATTGTGTAGCTCCAATTAACACAAAATCATTAATAACTGATACACTTTAAAATCATTAATTATCATACACAAAATATCAATGTTAAAATTCCTCATACACAAAATATCAATGTTTAAATTCCTCAAATACTTAAAATAGCAAATAATTATACACAAACATCAATACTTAAATTCTTCAAATACTTAAAATAGCAAATATCCATAACTATAGACAAACATCAATACTTAAATTCCGCAAATACTTAAAATAGCAAATATCAATTACCGTATACAGATAAAATATCAATATCATGCACAAATCATTTTACATGATCACCCTTATATCTACATTTCACTACAAATTATCTTTCATTCCTATCAAGTAGTAATTCTAATTTAAAGCTTATAAAAAAAAATCTTAGTTATCCTACAATTTAAAATATTCTTTTACTTTCATAACAAAATACTAAAATTACCAAAACACTTTAAAATACTACTTTTCAACATCTTTTAGCGTGCTTACATACACATCACCTCTCCTTTTTCTTTAAAAATTACATAAACACATTCATATATTCATATCGAGATATCAACACAAAATTCATATTTCAAAATATTGAACTCATACACATATTTTTCTTATCAAATATAATTTCAAGCATCGATTGCCACATAAACAAATTTAAAAAGTACTCATCTCTAACAAATTACTATTTTCATACTTCAAAACATCGAATGATCTGTATCCTCATAAAGATTAATTCATACAGTTGTAAATATTTTTTTTTCTTTCTTCCTCCCTTTTTTTTTAAATTTTATATACTTAAATTATTAATTCTCATTTCGTTATTCTCCTTTTCATAGAATATGCTTAACTCTTATAGACTCAAAAAGGTTCACACATGAAACAAAGAAATTCTTTAACATAACACAATCATCAAAACACAAATCTAAGAACTCTTAGATTTGTGTTATAAAAAGATCATTCCTAAATCAATCTTTACAAAATAAACCATTACAAATTTGTATCCCTAAATCTACATTCCTAATTCAATATATTCCAAAATCCTTACAAAATTATATTCCTAATCATTACAAAATATAATAAAATATTCCTACATCATTACAAATTAAAATTCGTCGAGCATATTACCTTGAAATATCAATTACTCTTCTCATCATAAAAGATCACATAAACATAAAAACATTTGTTGGCACACTTAAGACTCAAACCGTTTAATCCATAAACACTCATTAAAAGCTAGCACATTCATTAGCTTTAAATTCTTACACAAAATATATAATTTGTGTTTCCAAATAATGAAATCAAAATAAAACATCGTTGATATATTTAAAATTACTTATCCTTGTCAAAAACTAAATTAATAAAATACATCTTAAAAATAACATTCAATCAATAGTTTTTTTTTTTTTGAAGATAATCAAATTAAAAGTTTCTTAAATACTCAGTCCTTAAAATATTCTAATGTTCCATGAGAAAATAACTGTTCATTATTTCTTAATACAAAATAATTGTTTTCCTTTTTTTTTAAAGTTCTTTGCAAAATAATAGTTTACAGTCCCCTTTTTTTTGTCACTGCAAAAGCCCCTCTAAAAAGAAATAAAAAAAAAATTCTCTCACCCATTCGTTATGTTGCCATTTCGGTTCCAAAGAGAGAGGGAAACACATTCCAGAAGTGCACTGACCTGATTCCTCCTTGAAATTTTGTCTCATCTTTGTCAATAAGTGGGGGCGGGAGTTTTCTCTCACTGTCGGCTTCGGGGAGTAGGGACTGTTTCCTGGCGTTTATACGGCCTTCAAAATTTCCCACGCTTTGTAATGACCATCCCTCTTGGTCAACGAATTCGTGGTCTTCTTTTTGCCCTTCTGCTCTCTCTCTCTTTTTTTTCTTCAGCTGCGTAACTTTGCAGGTGTCCGAACCCCCTGGGTCAAACGGAGCTTCCTTTCGCTTTCGAGAGGGGGACCCTCTCCACTGGAGTTCGATATCTCTTTTCTTTATTTTTTGTTGAAAGTCCTGTCTGTACGAACTTTTCTAAATGCAATGTTTGTCTCCAAACATGCTTTTGGTGACTCCTTCGGATCGGGGAAATGTTGGGGTTTTTATTGTTTTTTCTTCCTTTGCGTTGAAATTCGTTCCCTTCATTTAAATTCAGACTTTTTCTCTGCGGAGGGGAAACACTAACTATCTGTTCTGTCCACCTAATTTCAATACTAAGATCTTAGCTTTTTCCAACCGATGATTTGGTATGCCTGTTTTGAATAACTCCTGCTTCCTCTCTTCCATCAATGGAATATTTCTCTGTATCATCCTTAAAATTTTCCTCATGGCTTTTCTGATCTTAGTTAATTTTGTCTCTAAATGTGGAATGTGTTTTGACATCGTTGTGTCTTCTTTTTTTCTGTTTTCTTTTATTCCTTTCTTATTTCCTGTGAACTTCTTTGAATCTTTTCTTTATCATTGAATAGCAGATCGTTGGAAAGAAAGGCTTCTTCTTTTCCCTTGTTAATTGTACATTTTGTTCCTGTCAAGGCTACTCAACTTTGCATTGATGTTCTGGATTTAGATAATTTCTTGTGTTCTTTATCTTCGTTTCAGAATCAAACTTTTCCTGTTGAGACGAAGTCGTCTTCAATTAACAATTCTTCGTTGCTTTCTTCACATCGGTGATCCTAACCCTATAGCTTCTGATATTTTTCATTCTCCCTTCTGAATTTCGTAAACTTTCGTCCTTCTTTTCAATTAGATTCAAACCTTTCCTGCGAGGCTGGAAATCGTTTTCATAGTAATCTTGGATTTTTTGTTTTCTCATTGTTTTCGTTATAATTTTTCTTAATCTTAATTTTTCTGGTTCAAATTGCATTCCTTATCTCTGTATCGCATCTCCTTATCCTGTCTAATCCTTTGTCTTTTCAACCTATCTTCATATTCTCTCGACTATCTCTCGGAAAGTTCTTCATATAATTTACTTTTGTTATGATATCACCCTATTGCCACATAGGTAGCATCCGAAGGGAACTTTCTGTTCAATTCAAGTGCAAGCTGACTTAAATTCTTTTACGTCCTTGAGAGGAAACGACATTTTAACAATACTTAATACTCTCAAAATAAATCACTTTAGTCACAATTTTTTCTCACAGTTCTCGAGTAGGTTAGAGTCCACAGCAAGTACTTTTTTGTACATCTTCAGAGAAATTAATCTGACCGTGGGCTTCCAACAAACATCCCACTTCATGACTATTAAATTTTCACCTACAACTTCTCACTACTAAAACTAATCATTAATCATCATCACCTCAGATTTCAGTTCACGGCAGGTCCTAAGACAAAAAACACATCGGCTACAATAACAACAAATACTTATTACTATTTGCTACTGCGCTCGTTTCATAGCTCCTCTCAGATTTGGCCAGGGTCTCGTCTGAGGATCAAGTGACATCACATTCCCTTTACAAAATGAATGCCCTTGTAGGTGGGCTTGTAATAGGGAGTTACATATATATATTATATATAATGCATTAAAATTCCACTTATGTGCTAAGATTAATCAAATATAAACTTATCAGAAAAAATTAAAATTATCAGAATTAACTTATCAGAAGACATATAACTTACTTTATAATATGCCAAATAGAAAATATGGAAATCTACATTACTTATGTCTAAAACAGTTGGTACTATAAACTTTGTTTCTATGTCATAGTAATAAATCAAATATAAAATAATTTGAGTCCCCAATTCAGTAAAACTCCAGTAATTAAAAAAAAAAAGGTTATTTCATCAAATCCAATTAATCACAAGTATTATGTTTTCCACAGAAAATGCATTTAATCGATTTTAATGTTTATCATAGCAATAGTTTCTAAATCGATAGAAGAATTTGCAATTATAAAGATTTTAGGATGCAAGCGTAGAAATAAGTAATTCAATTACAAGTTAATAAACTGATTATTTGTTTAAGTTAACCTCCACATAAGAGTTTCTTCGAATCCACTTTTAACTTCATATATTTTTCATAACTAAGTCGAACACGTGGTTCAGCCTAGGCTAATAGGTAACGCTAAATAACCCATGTTCAGATAAATTCATGTTTTTCCAGCGTTCGTAGGTCCTGATCTATTTTTACTTCAGTCGTAGTGTAGGGATAATTTATTACATGTTTGCACAGTAAATAAAAGCTCCATCTCTTTGGCTCTTCTCAGTTCAGCCTGGCTAATTATTGGTTTGGGGTGTTTATTTTGCATACTGTTCTCTCTGATGTGCAGTCCAATAACAGAGTAATGCATAAAATATTCATTCAGAGGGAATGTCCTACTGATATTTTCGCATCCTCTTCCAAGCATCGACCCTCATTCGACGTGACCCATCATCAAATTTTGCAACATTTGTTTAAAACCGAGGATGAGTTTCATTTTTAAACCTAAAGACAACTGAAGACGAAATTTTTAGTTTCCCTTCATTTTTCATCTAAGCTTGTAAACATTGTCTTAACTCTTTGCTGAGATATGTTATTTCATTTTTATAACTCAACTTAGAACTTTTCTTTTTCCTCGAAGCTTGTTTAAGTGTAGCTCAGTTGGTGTGTTACATTGTTTTGAGATAAAATTACCAGTATAGATGTATAAAGGTCTTTATTTCTTCTAGCTGAGACGAAGATTTTTGTAATGTTCTTCCTGATGTTAGTTACTCCAAAATATGTGTAATATGACATTGGAGTCACATTAATGTTTCCTTAAAGGATTGACATTTGACTCCAATTTCATCGACTTTATTCATTTGAGAACATGTTTTGTAGCCAAAACTAAAAGGACATGCATGCAAGAAATGATTTAGTTTAAAATTTGAGGAATTGTAGAAGAATTTAAAAAAATTGTGAATGTTAAGAACCTACTTTGTATCATATTATATTTTACTATTTTTGTATATTCTCAATGATATTTTAAATAACATTTTACGGATCTATTTCTCAATAACTAATTTTGTAATCTTTTTAAAGAAATGAATGTTGATATATATGCTAAATAAACAAAACTCTGATATCTATGATATAAATTTTTTTTAAAAAAATCTATATTATTTTATTTATTTATTATTTATGATTGATTTATTTGCAAACTGATCTCCATTTCATACATTATACAGATGTTTATAGTTAAAATGATCCTATTAAAACCGCCTGTCAGAACCCTGCCTACATTGATTTTGAAAATCCTGGTACATGTTTAGACCAGAGGAAAGATTTTTCAATAAAAAATATTCAAAAATTTGATCACAGAGATGGGCTTTTCAAAATTTCTGTCTAAATTAATCAAAACATATATCTAGTGATCGAGTCAGAAAAAACATTCTGCGTATCTGTCATCGTTTATCATGTCCTTGCCGATGAAAGATCATTTACATTGGAAAATAAGCCATTAGCTGCCCTATGAATATCATGCTTAAAGGGGATTAAGAAAAGGCCCCAAGGTTCAAGAATGGCTTGAAGAAGATGATTGTATAGAAATTTGAAGAATGGAGATGCAGGCACACAGAAGAGGCGTGAAACCCAGAAGCAATGAAACTTTTCGAAGAAGCTCACTACTGCTGAGGTTACAAAGAGCCCAGTTCCATCTATTCTTCCTAGAAGTATAAATACGTGTAACTGAACGAAGTACCA
>BMAW01004872.1:758-14340 GCA_019974015.1 Nephila pilipes | reverse complement strand
GGCAGTTTATTAATGCGATAATTTTATATCAAGGAACTATTTTTTTAAGTAACAAGTCTGATAAAAATGCAATTTTAATACGAGATTTGTCGTATTTTCGACCATCATTTTATTACTTTTTATACGTTTTGAAAAATAATGTTAGTGATAAAATTGATAAGACAGTAAATTTACGGGAAAAAATTATAATTTTAAAGTATACTGAAATTATATTAGCCAAATATTGCTTAGGAATATATAAAATTAGTCGAATTTTCGAAGCTTATAGCTACAAAAATTCTTAAGGTCTCTGAAAATGTTTTGAATCACACAAAGAAGAAACTTTTCCTGTATAGATATTCGTCTGCCAATTAAAAGGAGAAAATAATATGGCTTTTAGTTACTTATTGATGCTTCTGTTATTTTTGTCATTCTATTTTAATAAATGCACACGTGTGGAATGATTTAATGAACAGAAGTGATGGGGTCGCTAAAACCATGTACCGTGTTGCAGGAAGGGCATGCAGGCAGCCTGGCTACTTGGAGACCTCATGTCAATAGCCCTGGTGAAGAACGAAGTTGGGCGACCTGTCTCTCAGAGGCTCATAGGTAATCAATCCTGTGTTGTCCATCTCTGAAGTGGCCAATACACTCCTCAATCATGAATAAATTAAATGAACAACACTATTATTAATCTCCCACGCAGAAGATTCCTCAGCCACCTATTCCACGGGATGTTAAAATATTCCATTTTGATTGGAGTTTAATAGTTCTTTCTGCAAGAGTGATAATCCTCACCACACATCAAACACATTTTCGAGATTGATGAAAAATATTCGTAAATGTTGTATACGAAAAACAATTAATTGCTATGAGGAAATTTGATTTTACATTATGATAATTTCTTCGAAATAAACTACTAACGATGTTTTTTTTTACATATCTTGTGATATATGATACTTCTTGAAGTCAGTATATCGAGGTAATAGTGTGATGTAAATTGTCTGTAAGGATCTTCAAAAACCTGATTGTCTAATCTCTTGAAAAGATAACTGCCCGTTAACGAGAATGTGAAATTTCGAAGTAACTTAGTACATATGCAACACGATGGTGTGCTTTTTATCATTGATGGGGAATTTACAATACAGAATAAAAGAATATTAATTATACATTCCAAAAATAGATGATAAGTGGAGGGAAACTCTTTTTCTGTAAAATTACTAAATCATGTTTGCAGATTTCCCGTCAAGAAAAGGAAGGATTATATACCGTGTAAAAAAGTATTCCGGATAAATTATTTTATATACTGCCGTAAAAATCAAAACTATTGTTAATTTGTCAGTAATTCCATCTATATAAATCTCATATCTTTTAATGCATATTACTATACGTAAAATTCAGACTTTTTTTTTAAAAAAAATGTTTTATGGTAAATGTAAGTGTATTCTCATCCAGGCGCAAATTTATTTCAAATAGGTTGATACCGGCGGTTCATCGATTGGTGAGTAAGCAAGTACAAATGAGGGTTACGATTGTAGAGTCATGAATTTTCGATGGTTGTAATTCATAAAATGAACGATATATTCGCCTTTTGTAAGCAAAACTAATCAACATTTTTATTGTTTTAAATATTTTATTGTAAATATTTATGTTTTAGCGCTAAAGTAAAATTACACGTAGAAAACAATAATGTGAAAGTAATGATGTGAAAGACATGTCTGAATCAGCTAACATTTTGTATGAATTGCTGATAATAGCTTGTTTTCGAAGACTAATAATATTTATTTAAAATGAAGTTTATGATAAACTCTGATTGGATCTCCTAATTATTCCCCACTTTACAGTCAACTAAAAACTTTGACGACAAATATTGATGTGTATATATTTAAACAATTTATATTAATTTAAAACATAAAAATAGACTTTAAATACCAAGTTGTATGAGAAGAAAATTATACTTAATCACATTTTTTTCTAATTTGTAATCCATTTTTTCTAAAAGCGATAAATTTCAAGGAAAAATGTAATTCATAAATGATGAAATTATCGTTATAAAAGGTAAACCCAAGTAAACTTCTTCAATAATAAATAAATTTGTTGTACCAAATTTTTAAATTAATTTTTCGTATGTATCACCCAAACAGTATCAACTTGAATAAAGTCCGAAAATATATTGTGTAATAAATATTAATGAGAAACCAACCCATTGAGAGTGAATATGAATATTGGACTGCTTAAGTATATTGACATTTCTGAGAAATGATATATAGATCTCATTTGTGATTTGCAAAAAATATGCTATAGAATTTGCAAATCGAATACTCTTTAAACAATGTATATATTTTAATGATTCCCTTGTGAAGTTGTATCTCACTGTTTATTGTATATATAAATTTGTATTACAATAAAATGAAATGTTTTGAAAACTGAAAAAAAAAAAAAAAATTTATTATACTCTAGTGTATAAAAAGATGAGATACTTTTTAACAAACTATAAATTTATTATAACGACTGCCAGCAGCTATACTTGTGCGGCGAACTCGTACACTAACACTACTACACTATAAATTTATTATAACGATTGCCAGCAGCTATACTTGTGCGGCGAACTAGTATACTAACACACTAATCCACAAATGGCGTCTCCCGCCAAAAACAATTCTTCGTTCCAAACACAAGGATGTTGCCAATACACAACAGATAAATTTTGGGTTGATGGCGTGGGAATAGCACCACATACATATATACCATATACATACTGTACTGTATTGAAGACTATTATTAAAAATGACTTGTTTTCAGGACATCACATTTATTTGCGCACATCTTTTCAAACATAAATTCAAGACACAATTTTAAACAAGCACCACTTTTTCAACGTTCGTCTTTACCTCTTGGAACCAAACTCAATACTAAATTTCATATCCGTTGCCAGTAAATTATCTAAAATCAACAAAATATATCTTAATAAAAAATACTGAAAAAGGTATCACTTTAAGTTAAAATCGTCTGCTTTTAAAAGTAGAATAGGTAATATCTTAAATAAAGTATCACATTAGATTAAATCGTCTGCCTTTAAAAGTCGAACAGATATCTTAAAAAAAGTATCACATTAAATTAAATCGTCTACCTTTATAAGTTGGACAGATAATATCTTAAAAAAGTATCACATTAAGATTAAATCGTTTGTTTTTAAAAATTGAATTTGTCACAATACATATAAACCAAAGATACTTAAAGTACTAATGAAATAAAGACATTGAATACACACAAAAATACAAATAGATATAAAACACAAAATAGGTCCAAACAGGGTCAAACAATCGAAAGTGGAAGTGAAATCTTGAAATATCACTGAGTTTCTTAAAAAAATTCTAAGTCTTAAATAAATTAGAATAAAATCCTTGTTCGATACAAAATATTCTAAAATATTTCTCCATTTCTGAAGAAGTTGCAAAATATGTCAGTATTTTCCCCATATTTCCTGACGTTATCCTGGAAGGAAAATATATAAAAAAGCTTTTAAAGTTTCAAAATATTTTGCCTACTAAAAGTTAGTATATATAACAAGAATGTTTATTTTTTTTTTCAGTTGTAGAACTATATTTATCTTATCTTTTCAAAGATAGATACTTTGACAGAAATATTTAACTTTTATTTCAGTTCCTTGAGCATTGTTTTAAATGAAGTTAAAATATTCTAAAAAGGTTCTCTCATTTTAAATTAGATTGAAATTCAAAAGATGAAGAAATACATAAAAAAAGATTAAATATTCCCATTTTATACCCTTACAAAATAGAAATATAATAATTTAATCTATTGTTTTAAAGTTAAGCTTCTAAGATATATTTTTCGTAGAAAACGTTGCTATTATACAATATTTGTATAACAGTACATTTACAGATTCTTTCTGCCAATCATTTGATTTAATTATCCACCTTCCATGTCCTTTTGTTAATTAGTTTATATAATTCGCCACACAAACTTTTGTGCAAAGTCAGCTAATCTGATTAACTCATCATTAATAGATACACATTTACGTTGTAAAAAAATTCATCCGTGAGACTTTATTATGCAAAGAATTAATTAAAGTTGATATAGGTGCTTGCAATCCGGCGGGTATGTATGTGCAAATGATTTTTGCACACAAAAAAAAATGTTTATTCTATCTGAAAATAGATTTTCTTATAGACAACTACTGACAATACCTCCAGACAATTTAAAATCATAAAAATTAAGGGTTTGTAAATAAATCTATATAAAATACCTAATAATGAAATGTTTTCTATTATTGAAAACTGAAATTGTGTTGTTGTAAAGAAGTCAAATAAAGGAAATCGCATAACTATTCAAACTATTTTTCCTGTTTAAGTTTGTGACGTTGGGCTATTCGCGATTTTCTCTTCACTAACCTTGGGAATCTTTTGATAATTTTAATCTCGTACACTTACAATTCCTTCCCAGCCAAAATGAAGCGTGATTATATAAATTAGATGTCGATAAGAAGTGTAGTAAATTGAATTAAAAATAATGAAATATAAGCAAAATAGAATTGAAAGGAAAGAGAAGGGAGATAGAGGATAACGACAAGCTGGTAGATATTTATAAATTGGATTGAATCATTGAAACCAATAGTTTTTTGGACAGAGTAGTTGGATGTAACTCTTGATCAGAATAATAAGAGTCCAATTTTCGGTATTCGAGAAGTGCTTGAATGAGAATGAGTGATATGATAAGCTTGCAGCGACTCTCTTCTACAACAACGTTAGAAGTTAAAAGGCCTTACTCAACCAGCCAGATGAGATATCTTTTCAGCCTGATTTGTAAGACCGTCAACTTCGGACCCATTGGTCCAAGGTTCGAAACAATTCTGACGCATCAAGGTCAACAACTCTCTTCCCCTCATAAGAGTCGGAAAACCACGCGCGGCCGAAAGCTAAGACTTTATTATTAGAAAAAAGATAACGAAAATGAGAGGGAATCCATAGAGAGCAACCTCATAAAAAAGTGAGCTGTTTTTGTTTTACATATCTTTAATTAGGGTTTCGAACTTATTGACTACTTTGTTAGACTTTAAATATCTGTAGAATTAAATCATGAAGGAAGGCTGCCAAAGGTTTACTGAGATTCAATTTTTATTCATTCCTGACACAGGCCCGTCTTCAAAACTGTTCAGAGTAGTAAAATTTTTTAATTCATTTTAATTGAAGACGCTTAAATTTTTTTATTTCTCATTTGTAAAAATGACTTATTTCTTGATCATTCTAATGATATAGGTGAAATTCTATAACCTCTTCTCAGCTTCATTTTCAAAATACTAGAGTCTCTTGCTGGTTTGCTTTGAAATTAACATTGATACTCCTAGAAAGATGCATTACCAACACTGCCCGTATAACTCTCAGATATTTTAATTTGAATTTTTTAAATTAATGTTTATATCATTTGCAATGATCTATTATTTTCATCAATCCATTTTGAATAAATAGATATAGTAACATAATTGTGTGAATATTTCCCCTCAACAATGGGAACTTAATTGATAGAATATCCTCCTTATATGAAAGATAAATTTAAAAGATTTTTGTAACATTTTTCACAATCAAAATGCTTCATTTAAGATAAACTTTTAATGTCTTAAAAATATTTTTAGTGCGGATATACACAGGAACTTAGAATTCATTTTATAAATGTAATTACATCTTACTAATTACTAATGCATTAAATAATAATCTTACTAATTACTACTGCATTACCATAAGAATTTGAATGAAATTCGTTGTGTATTAAATAAATATTTTTTTTATTTGCTTAAGTTTACAAACGGGGAAATGAAGTTGGGCCTTCAAAAATGAGTATATCTAATAAGTCTTTAAAAGCCTAATAACACTGGTAAAAAACGAATTTTTTGAACATTGGTTTTCTTTCAAACTCCACACTTTGCATAACACAATCTTTTTATACCTTAAATTTTAAGAACAAAAGGGAACGTTGAGTCAAATCGAATTTATTCAATAATGTTTTAGTAATTTATTTTAACATTTGACGTTTATTAAGCTTATCATATAAAATAATTAACAAAAGAGAGTTTAAGCAATAAACCTTTGACCTTGGCGATGAATTTGGCGACTATTTAGCGACTTGGCAAGAAATTTGGCGTAAAATTTAATTCTTTAAATAATTAGTTTTAATCAATTAATTTTTATTATATTATCTTTTTATCATTCAAAACAATCGTGTATAGAAAATTTCAGCTCTTCTGAGCACTTTAAAATGTGAGAAAAAAGCTTTTAAAATTATGAACCAGACATGCAATATGAGTAGTAGAAAACCCATTAAATAATTAGTTTTCATCAATTAGATTTTTTTTATTAAATTATCATATTGCTATCCGAAACAATCGTGTATATAAAATTTCAGCTCAGTTGAGCCCTTTAAAATATGAGAAAAAGCTTTTAAAGTTTTGAACCAGACAAAGTTACAATATGAGTTAAAGAAAACCCATTAAAAATAGAGAGAGAGAGTTCGGGAATAGGAAGAAAGAAAAAAAAATTAAATAAGAATGTTAAGTTTCAAAAATACTTTTTTATAATAGCATTTAATGGAATAAAGGGTGTGGTCATTGAATAACAAGAATGACACTGTAAAACATTTTATTTTGATGTCATGCATATTTACTTATTTTTACCTCCAATATACACTCCTCTATCCCAACAACGCTCCATGCGAATCTTCCATTATTCAAAACAATGCTGGGAGTCTTCTTCTGTCAGCTCCTTCAGGAAGCGTGGCTCTTTCTCTTTCACAGCTTCAACAGAAATAAATCTAGTTCCTTTTAACGCAGATTTCACCTTAAGAAACTAACAGAAGTCACATTGGTCAAGATCTGGCGAATAAAGGGGATGCTCCATTACTGGGTCCATGCCTTTTTTTGGCCTAGAAATCTCTTGACAGACAATGCACAATGACTTGTCTTTCCAGAATTTAGGTCGTTTTTCTCTTATTCCTTATTGGAATTCAGCAAGAACGTGGAGGTAGTAATATTGATTAATAGTTTGACCTTCACGAACCCAGTGAAGGTACACACAATGTCATGTACGTCAAGAAAAAAAAACCAATCATCATACCTTTGAATTTTGATTTTCTCTTTTGAACCTCCTTGGCTCTCGGTAAAGATGGGCTCTTCCAGTGAATGGATTGGCTCTTTGTTTCAAGATCATAAGTAAAAAACTCCAATTAATCACACGTTATGATCCATCCCAAAAAGTTTGGTTCATTTTCAATGGCATTCAAATTGTCAGTACAAACATTTTTGAGAGCTTCTTGTTGTTCAAACGTGAGAATTTTTGGCAACCTTTTGGCACACATTTTTTGCATGTTAAAATTAAAATGTATAATTAGCCATACGGTTTTTTTGTCAATTCCTAGAATCTCAGCAATCACACAAATACTTTACCGAACGAACGTGGAAGGGCGATCCGGGTGTAAATCATCTTCACCGTCTTCTCGGCCATCTTGTAAACGCTAAAATCACTCAAAAACACGTGCACGTGATAAATATTCATTGCCATACTCTTCTTTCAATAAATTATAAATTTCAGTAGCATTTTTTCCAAGTTTCATGTGAGATTTCACAAGAATTCGTTACTCATTTATCATTTTCTCGGAGAAACAAAACCATAACTCCAATGCAAACCACGGCTACGGGTTTACGAATTTGTTTACAAAAACGAATGGCACTGCATTCCACAAAGGCGACTTTACGTTAAACAGCAGTCCATCGCTGGCGTCTGGCGCATGCGTACTTCTGTGGAAGCGTCAATCTAATTATTTAGTAGGCCACACCTCTTATTGTGTTGGCGTACACACCTTTTTAAGGGACAAACTAAAATCCGTCAAACATCTAGAAGCTTTCCGGAAAGTGACGATATTCCCCCTTTCTTGGCATGAATTCTCGAGGCTTAAATGGACATTGACCCTGACCTATAGTAAAATAAAAATCAAATTAAGGATAGAATAAAAAATTACCAAAAGTAATAAAAAGCACCCAAATAAGTTATAGAAACAATTTTTCTAAGTTTCAGTCACATGAGAAATTTCTCAACAATTCGTTGCTCCATTGTTACACTTATCATTTTTCCGGCGAAATAAAAAAAAAAAAAAAAAACTAAAATGTAAACTAAGGTAACGGCATATTCGGATTTGTTTACAGAAGCGAGAAGCTCTGCATTCGAAAGAGAAAGCTTCACCTTAAACAGCTGTCGGTCTCTGGCGTTTAACACATGTGTACTTCTACTGTAGCAGCTCCAGTCTCGTAATTTAATATCAACATCTCGTATCTCAATGATTGTGTTTGGCACAATATATCCCAAGAGGATTCAGTGCCACAAATTCAACCAACCAATCGTATCTCAATGAAAATCGAATATTTCAATGAAATTTTAATAACTCTGTTGATATTATTTTCAATCAATTTCACTAAAAATAATATTGTTAGAACAAAATATTAAAAAAGAACTTATAAATTTTAACATTTAAGATTAAAAATATTAATAAACAAAAGAAAAATCAGAAACTGTTTTTCTTTTAAAAAAAAAAAAGAGAAATGAAATCGTTTTTAGAATTATCGATAATGCTTCTTCACCCCCGTTAGTAAATCAAAACTGTATAGCTTTTTAAACTTTTTTCGGAAACAGTAATGAATCAGCAGTTTGATATTACAACCACGAAACTAAATTTTGTATTACTATAGACATATTATTTTCAAATCCCTCATTAAAAAAAGGGTATGATGAGGTATTTTATTATTACAATTATATAATTAAAAAATTTGTTTTCTCATAATTGTGCTATTGACTTCTAAAGGAAAATGTTGTAATATTTTGTGCTCGATAAATTAACTTCTAAACATTAATTTCAATCGAAACGTATTTATATAGAACTATTGTATTCAGGCTCGTATTTTAGTACTTTTTCTGATAAATTATGTTAGGGTAAATAATTTAGAGATTAATAATCAATTTGAAAATCTGATTAACATTCTCTTACAAAAGTGGACTTTTTTTTCCCTTTAAAACTTTTAATTTTTTTTTGAAGCGTGAAGCAGTACAGAGTAGAAAATATATAAACTGGATATAAAAAAAAGAAAATTCTTTCTAATTACACCGTACATGTTTCTTCACTTCAATTTAATTAGTCTAGAATGCATATCTATTCCAAATTTTCTCCCGAGTAATTAGGAATTAACAGGATGACGGCATGACTTTGAAATTAAACTTTCCTCGTTGAGAAATACAAATTGATGTCCCTTTTTATGAATCAATTATATGCTTAAAATATTTGTGATTAATGTTTTGGCTTAAAGATGTAGTTGACGCCAAGTTCGGCTTAGGCTTAAGTTTTCTACGTTTGACTTATGTTTATTTGTTAGACGAAGTATTCCAATAACACAATCAACACGAAATTTGGCATGAAAAGCCTCTTCCAAAAAGCGCCAACTCGGACAACATCACATCTGTTCCAATATTTTATATCTTTTAGTTTCAGAAAATGAAGCAATAAAGACTACAGGTCAAGTAAAATATTATCAGTATTACGTTTCATGCGATGAAACATTTTCAGTAATTGGTAATTGTTTCTTTTCTTTCCCTAAGTTTTTTGTATCTCTCATATGTATTTTATTCATAAACACGTCAAATTTACAAGTTAATTCCTGCAGTAGTTAAAAAAAATGCTCATACAATTAATTTGTAGTCGTAATTAATGATATTAATTAAATTCTTGCTTATAAAGAGACCAACCTTTTTATATCTTTGAAGCAAAAATAAAACTGGTTCAATGTAGTCAGGACTTCTGCACAGATGAAAACTGACATTTATTACTACCCCATTAATTTTTATATTTTTATAAATAATTTGTGAAATTAATTGAAGCGAAACATTTTCACAAATGTTTTTTAAAAACTTTATGATTGATATATGCGAATTAACAAGAAATGCATTATGCTTTTAATGAGGGTTTTAATGATGAATTTATAATTTTGTTATATTTTAACGGTTGAATCTAAATTTAATCTTGAGGAATTAAAATGAATTTGGTAGTTTTTGACATTTTATACTCGTATTACCAATTGCATTGTCATGACAACGCAGCTGACGAAATTAAAAATAACATGAACGTTGAAAGTTCGAATAACAACTTCTGAGAGATATTTTTAACCAGCTGTCTCAACTATAAAATATATTTTAAGCTTAGATAAATATAAATAGCGCCTTCTTTAACAATGAAACGAATTCTTTAATATTTGAGCACATTTTCTTTTATTCCTTTCTATACTTTTACCATCAACTTCATCAGTTCCAACTTCATACCTAATAATGAACATTGAATAACATTCCATGAGTGAAAGTAAACATATCTCCTATTAAATGGGGTCTTAAAAATGAAATTAATTTAATTCAATAAAAAAACTAATTGAGAGGATTTATTTTCTTACAACAATCTTAATCCAAACATATTTTTAAAATATCACTAGAAAAATTTGCTCTTTAAAGAGTTAAATTATGCCGTTCCCATATTTTTTTTTTCGCTGCTTATTCCGCATTTTGCTTCAAATCAAGATTGTATTATAACATAGCAAATTAAATCTTTTTCTCAACTTTGTGACTTTCTTTTTATTCCATGAAAGATAGCAGTATATTGAAGTGAATGCATTTTTCAAATCTTTGACAAATAAGCATCTAGTCCCATCTTAAATTTATTTTAGTGGCCATATACTCTAGTGATCATGGCTGGCGTTTTTCATCTAGTTAGTGGTTTGATAACTGATGTCACTTAAGACCCTCTGTGTAGGAGGCTGATACGCGTTAAATCTGTCGAGACTCTAAGTCCTCCCGTTGGAGTAGTGTGGGAATTTGAAGAGGGAGAATCCTCCCGCGCTCTGTGTCGTCCTTGTGACATGTCCGAGGCTCAAAATTATGAAATCCGTCGCCAAGAGTCTTCGCATTGCTTCTAAGAGCGACGTTGACAAAACAATCAATCAACCTTCAGTCTAACTACTTAATCCCATCTTATTTTGATTAAGGATAAATTATTCCTAAAAATTCTTCTTAAGCATTTTTGAACCATAAATTAGAGTTCTAATCTATGAAAAGATATTTACTGAGAAAAGATATGTAAATGAGACATGAAAATAATGATAAATAATAATAATAATACTGCATTTATTTATATATATAATATTTATAACAAAATAGTTACAATAACATATTTCAAGAACACTTCTTAAATTTATCCCCCGATCTTTTTTTCACATTCTCTTTTTCAATATTTTTATTTTCTTAATCTTCCAAAATTCTCTGACAAAAGGAATATTTCCAATATGTATACAATAGAAAAAAATAACTTCTTTTTATTGATTCAAATATTATGACATTCTTTTTTTTTATATTTGCAACTTTCTACTCAACGAAGACCGATCTTTATTTATAAACAGATAAAAACGTGTAAATATACTATTTCTTTTTTAAATATTTATAAGTAGTTTTAAACTACAATTTTTTTTAAAAGCTTCGATCTAAAAAATCATCAAACGAACAGGAGAAACTAAAAGAACAAAAATATTATTTACTAAAAGAGTGCAAACGCCTTTACTGAGCGAAACGGGAGAAAATTCAAAATAACAAATAACTTGATGAAAAAAAAGTTCCATTCTTTATAAACAGTTTGTATTCTGTACACAAATGCACGACAGACATTTATTTGCAGAGTTAAGCAATTTAAACAATACTCAGTGAAAATCTCCATTTTTATTAAAGTATTATAAAAGAAACTTTAGTCTCCATCTTTATCAGATTATACCGGTGATAGAAAAAAGCCCTGAAAAATCTGCTATTTAGCTTGGTACTTTTAATTAAGACATTTTTATGTATTTCACTTGGTGTGTGTGTGTCATCAAATTTTCGATCGTTAATTTAACCAACTTCCCATCAAGCTAGAGCTCTGAAACTTTGGGAATCGTTCTTACTCGCCTAACAATGAAATATTTAGACATTTGCGACAAGTTTTATGTAATATTTTCTTTAATAATGCAGTTTAGCCCAACCACTTGGCGCAATTTCAAAAATTGGCACCAAACTTGGCGGGGTTTTTTGGCTGAACGTTAAGTCCGTAAAACGGACCAGGGTAGCCACATTTGGCAAAATACCGCCAAATAATTCCTGTCGCCAAGGCTAGTTGGGTTAAACTGCATTCCAACCATTTAATTTACCGGATGAATTAATCAATTTTAGTTAATTTTAGCGTTTTTATGTATTTCACTTGGTGCTAGAGCTCTGAAATTTTGGGAACCGTTCTAACTTGCCTAACAATGCAATATTTAGATATTTGTAACCATCTTTAACTAACATTTCAATAATTTTTTTAATAAACTTTGCCACTATATAAAAACGTTGTTTTTAAAAACGTTGGTTTTTATCTCGAACTATTATTTGTCTTTAATGGCCATTTCTCAAAAAATTTAAACGCTTATATTAACTTAATAGATTACTACAAATGTTACGTGTATTCGATAAAGAATTGATTCAATAAAAATAAATCCCAGTGTAATTAGATTTCTATTCTAACCATTCAATCAACTTTGGTATAACCGTTTTAATTTCTTGTGATTTTAGCTTACAGAATACGAAATAATATTTTAAAATTACGGAACAGACAAAATACACCATTTGATTTCCGAATACACAACGGTATATAAATAGAAATGCTTTAAAACCCCAAAAATTTTAGTTTAAAAGAAAGTACTCATCTGAAAGGCAAAAAATATTGACATATTAATTCTGATCTCTCAAAAGTCTTTGAAAATTTTTCAAGAATTGCATAGCCTTGTACAGATTGAGGTTGCAATGGAATGTAGCATTAACTATCTCTATTAGCAGGCTTTCTTCCTTTACTGTTATCTCTCACGGGAAGACAGCTCAGGAATTTACTGGCATTTTTATCATTGGTGATGTGGCAGAGTATAAAGAGAGGCAAGGGACTCGTTACTAGTGGCAGTTCTAGTTTCTTGTTCGCAGATTCTTTTCGAACAAATGAGTTTCTTAAAGTGAGATAATGGACGACTTAAGTATGTAGCTTAGGATTTCCATGAAGTAGCTTCTGATAAACGTAAGAAAATACATAAGATATATTTTTTGAAAAGAAAGATTTTATTTTTTTTAAAAATGCGAAGAATTAGTAGTTCAAAATAGCGCTTTAAAATGTTTGTTGATCTTTCACTGGTAATATTTGCTAGCTTTTGATTTAATGACTTATATAAGAATGTAAAAAATATTAATTTCTTTACAAAACATTTTATTTTTTTGGCATCAATGATTTCAAAATTAATTCGAAATAAAGTTTAGCAAACTATTGAATGAGTTTGTTGATGACTTGAAGTAAATGTAAGAAGTACTAGATATTCTTTATATAGAAGTATCTACTTAACACATCGATCAATAACTCCCGAGTCTAACATTGAAAACAACATTTTTTTTGCAAATTTTTTTTTTATTCATCAACATAACACCTTTTAGGGTGATACAATCGTTCCAACGCTTTTCCAAATCTT
>BMAW01004867.1:0-14809 GCA_019974015.1 Nephila pilipes | reverse complement strand
AGATATCGTGATGAGTCAGTCAGTGGTATTTCGCTTATATATATATATAGATATATATATATATAAATTTGGGCTACCCTCCATCCTTCTCCAATCGACTAGTTAAATCGAAATAACATGTATATAACAGGTTTTGATATTTAACTCACAATAACATTTTTGTTGCTAGTAAAATTACTTTTTTATTCAAAAATCTCTCATGATTGACTACAGCAACTTAGGACATCATACTCAACACCATCGATGCCACTTCTCCTCTGCAGATTTCAATTTCAGAATACAAATAAAAATTATTCGCGACAGTAACGCCATCTATGAGCGTGAATATATAACATACTCCCCACCTTGAAACCCCAGGGTTTCAAGAAGTTCACTAACAAACAGTATTACAACCTTTACACAATTAGTAAAAACACAAGATTCACAATAATCGATACATATATATAAGAAACAATAATACAAAACTCATATTTACAAAATTAAAGATTACACATTAATTATGTTCCATAGGCAATACACAAATTTTTGAAATGGCTCTTTTACAAGTACTAGACTGCGTTTTAATTTTAACAACACGAATTTTTTTATCATCCCCAAAATAAATTTTAATTATCCTGCCCATAGCCCATTTATAACAAGGCAAATTATCTTCTATTAATAAAACTAAATCTCCTAATTTTACACTATTTTTCTCGAACATCCATTTGGATCTCTGTTGTAATTGACTGAGATAGTGACGATGCCAAAATTTCCACATACATTGCACAAGTCTAGTAATTTTTTGCCATTTTTTGAGATGACTCTCCTTAAAGTTTGTTAAATTAGGCTCAGTTAAAGATGTTAATGACCTGTTTACCAAGAAGTGTGCAGGAGTAAGAACTTCAAAATCGTCCTCGTTATCTGACAAAGGACAAAGAGGACGAGAATTTAAAATTCCCTCTATTTGAACAATTACCGTTAAGAACTCTTCGTAAGTTAAGTTTATTCCCTTAACAACTCTTTTTAGATGATATTTAAACGACTTTATAGCTGCTTCCCAAAGGCCACCAAAGTGTGGGGATCTTGGTGGAATAAACCTCCACTCAATACCTTCTGCAGCTAAATAGCCTGCCAGCTTTTCATCTGGTTTTTTAACCATTTCATGAAGCCTTTTAATTTCTTTATTAGCTCCTACAAAATTCCGTCCATTATCTGAAAACAACCTTGCACACTTACCTCTTCGAGCCATGAATCTCTTTAGAGCTGCAATAAATGAATTTGAAGACAAATCAGAAACGATCTCAATGTGCACAGCCTTAAAACAAAAGCACACAAAAATACAAATATAAACTTTCTGTAAAGCACCTTTACGCTGAGCTTTACTCTTAATATAAAACGGCCTACAGAAATCGGCTCCAGCACAATTAAAAGCAAAATCTGGAGAAACTCTTTCCTTGGGCAAATTGCCCATGATTTGAGTCGACACAGTTGGTTGGACTTTGAAACAAATGATACATTGATGAACAATTTTTCTACAACTATTACGTCCATTTAGAGGCCAGAATTTTTCTCTAACAAGATAGAGTAACGAAGAAGCACCAATATGTAAATATTTTTTATGAAAATGTTCTATTATAATTAGAGTTAACTTGTGACCCTTTGGCAAAATTATTTGATGCTTTTTATTAAAACTCAAATTACTATTACCTAACCGTCCTCCGACTCTTAACAATCCCTTAGAATTCAAGAAAGGATTCAAAGCTTTTAATTGAGGCACACAGTGTTTGTTTTGGAGACTATTAATTTCCTTAGTAAAGGTCTGTGTTTGAACACCTTTAATTAAGAATGCCTCTGCTGCATTCAACTCCTTTGCATTCAGTGGACCTGTTGTCTTCACTGCGCCCTTTAAGTTCTTGACAAACCTGAAAACATAACTTAAAACACGAATGATGTTAATGTAATTGTTACTTATTTCAAAAAGACACTCTAAAAAACTAGGAGTAGTACAAAGAGAAAGGTGAATCATAGAATCCTTATTTAGTTCTGAGTTCTTTTCAGTTCCTTTAACCTCTAGAAGATATTCATCATCTGAAACATCAGGATTGTCCTTGAAGTGTGGCCAGCTACTAGATGACAAGAAAGAAGGTCCATTCCACCAAATGTCTAATTGTTGGATCTTTGAAGGAAAAATACCTCGTGAGATGAAGTCTGCGGGATTCTCAGCAGTTTTAACATAATGCCAATGAAAATCCTTTGTATTCTCTTGAATTTTGGTGACACGATTAGCTACAAATACCTTCAGAGAGCTGGGTGGAGTTTTAATCCAAGCCAACACCTCGGTAGAGTCTGAGTACAAATGTATTTCATGAAATTCAAGTTGTAATGATGATATAACCTTTACGATAAGTTTTGAAAGTAATTCAGCAGCACAAAGTTCTAAACGTGGAATACTTATTTCCTTGATGGGAGCCACTCGAGATTTGCTGCACAAGAGTGACACTTTAATGTCACCATAACTTGATACAGATCTAATGTAGACGGCACAACCATATGCATCTTTCGAAGCATCTCCGAAGCCTATAAGGTCAACTTTTAGTGCCTTAGAAGTTAAAACATGTCGTTCTACAGTTAAATTTTTTAATTGACTCAATTCAGATCTGAATTTTTCCCACTCTCTACTTAAGTGTAAAGGAACTTCATCGTCCCAATCAATTTTTAAAATCCATAATTTCTGCAAGAAAATCTTGGCTGTAATTATCAAAGGTCCTAAGAGACCTAATGGGTCAAACAATCTGGAAATATCAGATAGCATTGTTCGCTTTGTTGCTGGACTCACAATTTTTTGAACACTAAAACAAAATGTGTCCTTTTTAAGATCAAATTGTAATCCCAAGGTTTTTAATGTTGTTGAGTTGGGATTATCAAAATTGTATTCTCGGTCCGACGTTGGAACATTGTGTAACAGACTAGGATTATTTGAACTCCACTTATGAAGCTCCATGCCCGCTGATTTTAACAACAGTATTAACTGGTCTTGTAGTTCAATGGCAGAAGATAAATCCTCGGTACCACTTAGAATATCGTCGACGTAAAAGTCTTTACCAGCAGCGGCAGCTAAAGGATACCTGTTTTGTTCATCCCAACATAATTGTTGAAGTACTCTTGTTGCCAAGTAAGGAGCGCACTTGGTTCCGTAGGTAACAGTGAGCAACTTAAATACGCGTAATTTCTCTTCCTTTAAACTTTTCCAAAAAATACATTGTAAATCACACTGATCTGGATGTATCCAAATTTGACGATACATCTTTTTTATATCGGCAGTGAAAACTACAGAATGTTTTCGAAACCGCAACAAAATAGCGAACAAATCATCTTGGACAACCGATCCTGAATATAAGTTATCATTCAGCGATTGTCCAGATGACGTTGCCTCTGATGCGTTAAAAACCACGCGTAATTTGGTGGTACTACTCTCTGGCCTAAAAACGCCATGATGAGGCATGAAATATTTTGGAGTTTCAGAAGTTGCCTGCATATGCCCCAAATTCTCATACTCAGTTAAAAATTCCCGGTAGAGTTGCAGATACTCAGGATCTCCCTCCAAACGTTTCCAAAGAGAATTAAATCTTTTAATTGCTATGTGTTTTGACTCGCCTAAACATGGGGGCTTTATCTTAAACGGCATTTTAACTACATAGGTTCCATTGTCCTTTCTGAAATGTGTCTTCATAAAGTGATCCTCACAAATTAAACTCTCCTCATCTGGTAATTTATCCCTTTCAACTTCCTCAATTTCCCAAAATTTCCTTAAATTTGCATCCAAATCCTCTATTATTAATCCACAATGAAAAGTAGTTTGGTTCTCGATTGGAACACTTCCGGTAGCAACATATCCAAACACTGTATTTTGAAAAGCAATTTCTGAATCCGGAAACCTAATTTGACCCGTTCTCAAAAGTTCGTAAAATATTTGGGCACCTAATAAAATATCCACCTCTCCAGGTTTATTGAAACTCACATCTGCTAATTTGAAATTACCTAATTCTAGCGTATTAATGTCAAATTGCCTGGAGGGTAAATGATCTGTTATTTCCGGTACTACTAATAACTCAATTTCTTTTTCAAAACTTCCACTACCATTCGAAATTTTTGTTTTTACAATCCTATTAACAACAGAAGAAGACTGATTTAATCCGGAGACCACTATGCTTCGTTTTTGTTTTTTCAAATTCAATTTGTCGACTAAACGTTTCGAAACGAAATGACTCATACTACCCACATCTAGTAACGCACGTGCGCTCGTAAATATTCCTAAACTATTTTGAATCATGACCTTCGCAGTACTTAATAAAACCATCTTATTTGCTTTTACATTTGTTGCAGTGAATGAATGTGTAGTGCTCGCAAGTGGCACATTCGATGGAGAATTAATACTGGGATCGGGATTTTCTATTCGCGAGACAAATACATTTGACCTTGGATTTAATGCTAAGCTTTCATTTTCCGAACGAGCTTCGGTTGAATTTTCTTTTATATGCAAAAGTGAGTTATGCCTTCTTTTGCAAACATAACAGTTAGATTTTGAATAACAATTAGCCACTTTGTGATGATTTAAGCAATTAAAACATAACTGCTTATTTTTAACAACCTCAATTCTCTCTTTAACAAGCATATTTTTGAATACAGGGCATACATTCAGAGAATGATTTTCATTAGATTTACAGACTACACATTTTGGAGTTTTAACCTCCGATACAAATACCTTTTGTGGACTGTATTCTTTACGATATTTTTGAGACTGAATTACGACTTGCGGCCTTGAGAACACATTACTATCGTTTTTGAATTTTGACGATGCATAAATATCGCAATGCCTAGCCAAATCTGGTGGCACATACCAAGATTCTCCTTGTTTCACGCCAATATGAATTTGTAATTCACGATCTAATGAATCAAATATTTTTTCGGAAACCGTAAGTTCACAAACTCCCTTGAAATCATTTACCTTTCTTAATTGACAATAGTAATCAAATGCTGCACTAAGTCGCGAGGCAAATTGGATATAACTTTCGTTTGGGCGTTTTTTCGCTTTACGGAAATTATTTAAAACTTCTTGTGGTATGGATTGAAATTCTTTTAATACTAATTCTTTTAATTTGTCATACATACACAATTCATCCTCACTTAAATATATCGTTAAATTGGTTGCCCTTTCCCCCAAGATATTTAATAGAATTTCTGACTTAAATTGTTCTGGGACATTTTTGGTTTTGAAAGCTCTTTCAAGCGATTGGAAAAATAAATTATACGATTCTGCACGTGTCGGAACTGGTATTGTTAAGGTTTTGACACTTTTTATCAAACATTCTAAACTGGAATTTAAATCGGAATCGCTACTTGACACATTAACATTTTGTGTTACTTTTTGTAAATTCGCGAGCTCAAGTTGTTTTTCTAATTGCGCGAGTTTCAATCTTTCTAATTCTAGTTTTCGTGCTTCATTTTTCTCGTAATCTTTTTTCTTTTCAATTATTGATTCAACTACAGTTTTTACGACCTCAAGATTATTTTTATAAATATCGCTCTTTTCAATTAAATCTTTAATAGTAAGTACTTTGGCACTTGCCGGAACATTGATTTCTAATTCTTCGGCAACTTCGATTAATTCACTCTTTTAAAGTTTTGAAAGCATTTTGATTGAAAGGAGAACTCTAAATATATGCAACTCATACAATGAAACTAATACACCATTTTGGAAACATACTAAAATAAACAAAAAGTGTACTCACAGTTACCCAAAACGAAACGGAACCAATTGTAATCCAATACGGATGAAACAAAAACTATAATCCAGTAAAGTTGAAACTTCCATTAAACAGTCACATTCACCATTACTCAATGTTCAATACGAAACTTTCCAATGAACGAACAATCCATCTTTTTGCTGTTCTGCAGGTCGGCGGACCACTTATGATATTTAACTCACAATAACATAATTGTTACTAGTAAAATTACTTTTTTATTCAAAAATCTCTCATGATTGACTATAGCAACTTAGGACATCATACTCAACACCATCGATGCCACTTCTCCTCTGCAGATTTCAATTTTAGAATACAAATAAAAATTATTCGCGACAGTAACGCCATCTATGAGAGTGAATATATAACAGGTTTGTAGATAAACTGCTGTTTGTAGAAAATGCAACACCATGAAGGAATCATCAGAATCAAATGAAATTCGCAGCAAATGTCAATTATAGGATATTATGCAAATTAATAAAGTTTCAGAGCCATCGCGCGTGCGCGGCGCGCGCAGCGCCCTCTGAATTGATGCTGAAAGCGTATAAATAAAGTGCTGTAGCGGGACGTTGAAAAAAGTCTATGATTATTTGTGAGTGGCAAACGTTTAGTGAGACCTGAGTATGCTTCCACGACGGAAGAATAAGAAATTCAAGCAACTTACGGAGTTTGAACGAGGGAGGATAATCGGCCTTCGAGAAGGAGGATTTTCCTATCGCGCAATAGCAGCTCGTATGCAGCGGAACAGTTCCACAGTGATGCGAATTTGGAAGCAGTGGACCGACGAGCACCGAACAACTCGAAAAACAGGCACTGGACGACAGAAGGTGACGTCAGAGCGCGATGATCGACACCTGCTCCGCATGGCGGTGAATGATCGCACAGCTTCCTCCAGGCAGCTGGCAGCACGTTGGTCTACTGCTACAGGTGTACAATTGTCGGCTTCGTCAATTCGTCGTCGTCTGCTGCGCCGTGGATTGCGTGCAAGGGTGCCTTTATACAGGATTCCCCTCACGGCGAATCATCGACGGCTGCGTCGGCAGTGGGCTCTTGAGCACAGAGACAGGCGAGCTGATTGGCACCAAGTTGTCTTTTCAGATGAATCACGCTTCAATTTGTGGACCCATGATGGCCGTGTTCGTGTTAGACGTTATGCCGGTCAACGCTGCCTTCCTGAGTGTATTAGAACGACATAGTGGTCGAACACCCGGAGTTATGGTCTGGGGTGCGATTTCGTATCATGGACGATCCAATTTGATACGAATTGAGGGTAATCTCAATAGCAACAGGTACGTCCGTGAAGTGCTACAGCCCGAAGTCGTCCTTTCCTTCAAGGCATCCCTGGAGCTATCTTTCAGCAGGATAATGCACGCCCACATGTTGCGCGGACTGTTCGAGACTTCTGTTCAGCACAACGCATGCAACTTCTTCCTTGGCCTGCTTATTCACCGGATATGTCGCCTATTGAGCACGTGTGGGATATGGTTGGTCGGCGTCTCGCTCGTGATCCGCGTCCTGCAGTTTCCAAAGACGAACTTTGGTTGCGCATACAAGCGATATGGAATTCTCTTCCTCAAGCAGATATTCAACATCTGTTTGACTCCATGCCACGTCGTATAGCAGCACTTATTGCAGCGCATGGTGGCTGCACCAAATACTGATTTCGGACGCTTAATTTGTTTCTTTTGTTTTGAAAATTTCATCATTTATTTGTATCAGTACAAGTCGTTTCTGCATTAAATTTCATTTGATTCTGATGATTCTTTCATGGTGTTGCATTTTCTACAAACAGCAGTATATATTTATTTCGTCTCTTCTTCTAATAAATGAAGTAAAACAATTTCAAGCCTCATCACTGAACTGGTAAATGCCACCATATAATCCGGTATATATATCCCCCCCCCTAGACAAACAGCCCTCTGCGTAAGATCAAACCAGTGGAAATTCGAGATGCACAAATTCCCCCTCTACATTAATTTTAATTTACTTCTGGGCAAGATCTAAAATTCAGTTTCACAACAGATTTTCATCATCTTCGGCGATAAAGCCCAGAAGGGCTTAGCACTCCGAAGAAGATTTGCTTCCATTACATCAGAACATTTAGGACATTCGTTTGTCTAGGCATATTTCTTAACGTATCAAAAAACCAGGCCCCTTAAGGTATTAAGCTACTAAGGAATAAAAGTGTCTTTTTTAAAAGCATACCATGAAGATCACTCCCCATAAATTCCCACTTGTATTTTGCCTACATGTCGGCAAAAATTATCAATTGAAATGCTGACCTACAGTAACACTCTCCGTAAAATATGCTATCGGTCTATTGCGGCCTTTTTAATACCATATATGAGGAGTACTTTTATTGGGGTGCATAACCGTCAAAGGCTTTAATCCCCAGTAGATTGGCTATTAGTTATGAGTGAGACATAACTTTGATTATTTCATTTGCCCAGGAGTTTAAAAATAAATCATGAAAATTTTAAAATATGAAACATGAGAAATTAAATTAATTAAATGAGCAATAGTAAACTACTGTTAAAGAAATGCTTTGATTTTATTATTAGGTAATTGAAAGAGATATTTAGAATATCTTGGTTATTTAACAAAGTGGTGTTGATATTGTGCTATTTTGTATTTAAATTAGTTGAGAAATTTTAATCTTTATGTTGGTTGGCGGTAGTAGATATTTTAAATTAATAGCCAGTTTGAGACTGTGGTGGGTATAATTTATTTGCATATTCAGAGTGGATCATAACTACACCTGAGATGAATATATTAAGTTTGTCTAGATCGTTGTCTACTTTAGACATGTTATTTAGTGCTTCAAAATGTTTAAGAAATTTGTTAAATAAATTTTATAATTCATTTATTGCTGTGAGGAAGTTAAAGCTGATTGGGTTATTATTATTACAACGTTTTTCTGAATTTCACTTGGTGTGTGTGTCATCAAATTTTCGATCGTTAATTTAACCAACTTCCCATCAAGCTAGAGCTTTGAAATTTTGGGAATCGTTCATACTCGCCTAACAATGAAATATTTAGACGTTGTATGAGTTTTAACTCATATTTTTTTTAAATAATGCAGTTTAGTCCAATCACTTGGCGCAATTTGAATAATTGCCAAACTTGGCAAATTTTTTTTTTTTTTTGGTTGAATGTTAAGTCCGCTTCGCGGACCAATTTAGCAACATTTGGCAAAATACCGCCAAATAATTCCTGTCTCCAAGAGTGGTTTGACTAAACTGTATTCCAACCATTTAATTTACCGGATTAATTAATTTTAGTTAGTTTTAACGTTGTTATGTGTGTCTGTATGTATGGTGTCAGTGTGTCATCAAATTGTCTATTGTTAATTTAACCAACTTCCCATCAAGCTAGAGCTCTGAAATTTTGGGAACCGTTCTTATTTGCCTAACAATGCAATATTTAGATATTTGCGACCAGTTTTAACTAATATTTTAATAATTTTTGAATAAACTTTGCCACCATATAAAAACGTTGTTTTTAAAAACGTTGGTTTTTATTTCGAATTATTAATAATAGTTGGTGGATTGATGGAGACTGTTGCCGATTCAAACTGACTAGAAGCTTCGGTTATATTTTGCACCTTTTTTGGCGCCAACTCTTGGGCTTTCGGTTTCAAAGAGGGTTTTCGGTAACAGGTCTGGCTACTGTTGTGTTTCTATCTAGTGTTTTTTGGGTTTTCTTTTCGGGAATAGGAGGCAGCATTTCCAGGATATCATATGTTTGGCTTTGCAATTAATGTATGTTGGGTGCTCAATTCTTTCTTTAATTTCGCACTCTCCAGTGCGATGGTTTTGTCCGCATTTTAGACATCTTGCATTCATTCGACAGTTCATAGACGAATGATGAAAGTGATTGCAATGATAGCATTACGTGATAGCTTGTTTCCTTTAGAAGGGAACTATTTTTACGGATATGTAAGTAATTGCTTGTATTTTGTATATGTTAATTGCATCGTCGTTTCTTCTGACTTCAGCCATGAAGATAGGTAGTGGGTGCTTCGTTTTTACCTGCCTTAGCTTCACTACTTTGTCGACTTTAATGCCCTGGTTTTCAAGGTCCTTTTTAATTTCGTCTATTGGACATATATGGATAGGCCTATGATACAGACTTTCAAAGGTTTCTAGTTTAACGTTTGGGTTATATAATACTCAGCTTTCATATTTGTGAAGAGGGTAGTAATTCTCCTGTGATCATTTTCAGTCTCAGGAGTTATCTTGATATATTGACCTGAAAGTTTGCTGACAGATTTAGGGTAATCTTGGTTTACTGCTTGAATTTGTAAATTATAGTTTTGTGTCAACCGAAGCATGATCGGTTGGATCTTGGGTGTTTATGGGGGGGGGGGCCGCTTGCTTGGTATCTATTGTCGCGAGCGCGTTGAAACTATTGCTCGTTTTAAAAGGTGTTGGTTTATTTAAGCTTTTGCTAGTATTATTCTTAGCCATTTTAGAGGGTGCTATGAATCCATCATCATCACTTTTATATAGTACTTTAGGAGCTTTGCTAGGTTTTTGTTGTACATCGTTAGGCTTAGTCTTATTATTGCTTAAGCTAGGCTCCGCAGATCTTTTGCGGAGGTTTATTTTGGGTCGGATAACTATTTCTTTATAAACTTTTGAAATAAAGTTATTGTCATTAATAATATTTGAAACAATGTTAATACCATTAACTGGGCAAGTAGAAATAAAGTTCAACTCGCCTGTTGTTCTGGATATTTCCTCTTCAAGTGCATTTCGTTGCATTAATAAGTCCAGTAGTGCTGGGTCATCCGCAGGAATATCATGTTCAATTTCAATATCTATGAGTCCTTTAGAGTAGTTCATTCTCACGTTAAGGAGTGTGATCTTCTTGGTCAAGAGTTCGATGGCTTCACGTACATCTTTTTCAGTCAATGATGTGGAGTTGCTTTCCATTGATGTCTCGGCTTCCATGGCTTTTTGGCCATGTTAGGGTTAGAGTTTACCAACGAGATCCAATGCGTTCGTTCCATACGGTAGCAAGAAAGAGAATTAATACCATATATAAGCTTCACCCCCCCCCTTGTAGGACGTGCCAGACAATGCTTCCCCCTTAGTATTTCAATGGGAGCGCGAAAAGAGGAAGAGAGATTATCTCAGAGTAAAAAAATATCGTTTGAGTAAAAAAAAACAAATAAATAGGAAATATATTTAATTTCGACATTTTCTTAAAACAAATTACAAAATAAAAGTTTAAATTTCCTTTTCAAAAGTTTTTAAAAAAACCCTTACCCATGAAAAATTGTATCAAACATTCGACTATAATTGATTAATTAATTTATACTTTCACAAAGTACATGTAAAGCTGTTTTGTTATGGGAAGAGCTATTGAATTAAAGAACCTCTGAAAACCAGATTACAATAAGCAGTTTGTTCATGATTTTAATTTATTTTCTATCAAACCTTATACTTTGAATATTATATTTCAAATTTATTTCTGAAGTTATAATCTGATTTTTCTCTTCCAGGAGATGTGGCATTGATGATATTTTCTGTATTAACATAACGATAAATGATTTCATACCACTTGAATCAATTTATTTTTTTTAATAATAGCTTCATAAGAAAATTATTTGCTAGAAATCCTTGTACATTATTTTCTTTACGTCAAAACTTTTTGTTACTTGTAACCCTAATCAATTAAAAAAATTACCAAAAATTGAGCATTACAATATAGTTCTGAATGAATAGGTGTGGCGAAATAAATGTAAATGTGTTGATTGATATATGTTGTGAAAATATTTTTTAAAAGGCATTCGAATTCACATCATCATAAAAAGTTATAAAAGATTGAATCAAATATCACGTAACAAATCAGTTGTAAAATCATCCTCTTTTCTATTCAATGTATATCATATGCAAAAAAAGCATATGTGTTTTAAAACATCCAATATTTTATGTCATGAATGTGTATGTTATATATCTGTGTACGAAACATGTTTTTTTTTTTTTTTTTTTTTTTTAAATTTACATAATATGTATAATCTCTTGCTGTTTCGTAATAAAAACTCCTGCTATTTTGAAATCATGCAAATTATTTGTTTTCGAAACAGCATGAGTCATACACTGACCCTCTTTGTGTGACATCAAATAAATAAATAAAAATAAAAACTATCACTTAATGAATGTAAAAAAAACATTCATAAATAAAAAAGACAGTAAACAAATTTAATTGCTTGTAAATGGAAGTACAATCAAAATGCTTTACTTATTCACTCTTATCCAAACAGATTATGAAATCTCTTAATTCAGTAGAAAATTTGCCACACATTAATATTTCCCCAAATCTAACTTATAATGAATCTTCAGTGAAACTTGTAATAAAAAAATAGTCCACAAAAAAGAAAATTTCAACCAAAATACAAAATTTAATAAAAATTGCTCTATGCAATGCGTTGTGAAAAATGATTTCATCACCATATGTGCCAACTTTTTACAAAAAAATAATTATTAAATTGTTGAATTAAATATTAGAATTAAAGCAAATATTAAAATAATTATTAAAATTTTAATTAAATATTAGAACTGAAGCAAACGATAAAATATTTAAATGGACTATAATATTCTTTTCAAATATTAAAATTAATTCAAACGTCGAATTATTAAATTGAATATATTTTTACATATTTTCTGCTCTGCGTTAATTTGTGTGATATCAAATTCAGGCAAATTTAATTCTTTTTACAGTAAATTTTCAAAGAAATATTGAATTCATTTCATTGATTTAAAAAATAAAAATGTATATAATATTAAAAAATCGCAAACAAAATACAAAACAAACACAAAGAACTATTGCATTATTTAAGTTATTTTAATATAATTATTTCTAGATTATAGTCTATTTATATTGAATGATTTTTCACTAAATGATGTTCTTCTTTATGAAACATCATAAGAATGAAATGCATTATTTTTAAAATTTATTCTGATGTTCCAAGTCACTGTTTCATTTGGAGAACAAATATCTTTTTACTATTTGCTCATGATAGTATTAATTGAACTCGAGAATAGTCATTTTATTTTCAATAAAATCCTGCTTTCATAAATTAAAGGATATCTTTTTTTAAGTAACATTTTCAACAAGAAATGGGAAATGTAATTTATGTATTAATTCATAGCATTTTTTTAATTATTTGTTTTCAAACTACTATATGAAAAACTATGCAAATTTCTAAAGCTGTTGATCTTTAGTGAAATGATAAGCAGGAAATCAAATTTTTAGCTAAATTATTCAACTCAATTAAAATCAGTATTTTTTAATACGGTTTGATGCTTTCAATTCTGGATTCTATTTTATTTTTAGAAATTTCACTTTTTTCTGTAATAATTAATCAATATTCTAAAATCAATCATTTTCGTTTTCCAACTTATTATTATATGTTATATGAAAGTCGATTTTATTTCACAATATAGGTTTCTATACTATAAACTCCTTCGTTTAAAGATTTGTATTCTACTGGAATGATTTTACATATCTGATTTTCTCCTTAGTTCCGTATTGTATTAAAAAAATATGGATGTCTCATAATTTTTATAATGTGTAGAAAATTATTTAATTGTTCCCATTTAAAAGTTCAGGAAGTAAACATCTTCATCTTCTTTTTGTGTGTGTGCGTGTGATGCTTATTTAATTGTGCTATAGATACTTTATTTTATTTGAACTAATTAATTAATTTACGTATTTTTGAATCTCAGAACATGTTTTAATACTTCTACGTCTTATTCGCTATTTCAAAATTAGGAATGCTAAACATTCAACTTTGAAACTCTTAACTGATTTTATAACATACTTAATTTTTCAAACTGGAATGTCTTCGTGATCAGTTCAGATTTTTTTTTTTTTTTTTTTTTTTTTTTTTTTTTTGTGAGTTTGTTAAAGTCTTCATATTGTTACGAAAATTCCAATCATGTAGGTGTATATACGAGGGAAAATCAGTCCAACACGGAGGATAATGGTAAATGACATTTTATTCCCCAATATTTAGGACACGACGACACACAGGTAGCAGAGCTTAGACATTTGCAGCACAATTAGAAATACAGTATTTGTACAGATTAGCAAAACAGATACACGAACAATAACAGTCATGTAATGACATTCACAATTGTATCAGCAACGTTCAGTTCACCAACTTACTAGTTCACTTTACTGACAAATATCCGCAGTAATATTCTGCACTTACAATGCAGATTACGACATTTTTCAGCTGATTCATTCGGTCACGCTTCCGACAAATTTTCAGCAGATCCACTCAGCCAGAGCCGACAGCTTCGAATCAATTGTTTCCCGATTGATTCTCATAATCTCTCCATGTCTATGCCTGTATTGGTCCGGTGTGGCTTCGCATGGAAATTCAGGAAATGTCTTCAACTTTCTTCCCAGTCGAGTGTTTGCCAAGATTCCAGCACTTTCGGGAACCTTCCATTTATTGCCAAACTCCCCGAATTCATCGCAAAGGTTAAAAGGTCATTGCTTAAATTTTCCTTGGCTAAATGATGAAATCTCTGTTAACGTCCTCCTCCCTTCAAAGAGGAATGTTTCTGGGAAGCGTCTTTTCGCCTCCATAACAATATAAAATTCTAAACTATATTAATTATTCTGGTCTATTCTTATATTTTACCTGATATCAGCATTTACAATACATGATTTTGTGCAAACCCTTTAAAGTGATTTTAATATTATCAGAATACATGAGAATAGGGTTAGTAATGAATTAAATGGGTGTGCGTATTTGGGATTTCTTTCAAAACATAACTAAAAGTGTTGTAGCCATCCCTTTTCTAATAATTTACCACAAAAAGAGTGCAAATTTTGTAAACTTTTGCAAATCAGATTGAAAACTATTACATTTTTTACTACAAAATATACAGATATATGAAAGTTTTTTAATGACAAATAAAAATTTTATGAAAAATATTGCTTATAACAAATATGCAGAAATATATAATATTTTCAAAGTTAGGAATCTTAATTTTTTAGCCACCCAA
>BMAW01004862.1:0-26515 GCA_019974015.1 Nephila pilipes | reverse complement strand
TGTGTGTGTGTGTGTGTGTGTGTGTAAGGATAGATAGATAGACACACACATAGACATATATTCTCGTGTTACGAAGTAACATAGCGCAGAAATCGTGAAAGAAACTTTTAAAGCGTAAATACTACCAAAATTCAGTTTAAATTTTACAAATTTAAAGTACAATTTGTAGCTATGCTATGAGTGACAGTTATGAAAAAATCTCAAAACTAAATTGAAAATGAGATTATCAGTTGAGATTACGCAAAAATTGAAATTCTAAAAAAAATGCGAAAAAAAAAAAGGTCTGTATGAACATACTGCAATAAAAATCACCATTGAATTATTTCCACAGAATTCAAGAAATTTTGAAAATTAAGGAATTAGCATTTGACTACAAAATGCATTTTTCAAGTTTAATTTATATAGGAAATGTTTAAGAGAGTTATTATGAAGGTAAATAAAGGAAGACAAAAATAAATAAATAAAGCTATATTTGAAAGTAATTGCTAGGCCGAGGAAAGTCCGATTACAGAAGATTAATTCTGTTAGATGAATATATTAGTTTACTCAATGAAGCATGTAACTCAGTTTCAGAGATTACGTGAAAAACCGCTCATTACTAATTAAGAATCTTGGAATAGGAGAATAATCTGTTAAGAATAATTAGATTTTACCTTTTGAAAATGCATAAAAGTTTATCTTCTTCCAAATTATATGTTTTCTAATTTGTCAATTTCAATAACTTTTCATTATCAGGAAAATGGAATACATGTTTTTCCTAAGAATTAGCTAAACTGGAAGAAATTATATAACTATATCGGCTGTAATAATATAATTATTTAATGAAAAACTAATCGGCATATTCCAATATTTATAAGAATTGGGGTTTTAAAAAAAACATCCAAAAAACAAACTTAGATTTTACTTTTATGAGTATTCAGCACGCAAAAAAAATGTCTTCTGCTTTAGAACATTCTTTATTAAATTTTTGTTGTGGGTACATTTAATCTCCTACAAATTTTGGCTCAAATGCTTAAATCATTCATAAAAGAAAGAATTTCCGCATTACGTTATATAATAAAAACGAAAGTAGATTTCTTTATCAAAGTAATCTTTGCGTTCAAAATATTTAAATTAATTTACGAGGTGTGGATATTAAATAACGAGATTGACGCTGCTTTAAATGAAGTACGCATGCGCCAACCGCCAACGTCCGACAGATGTTTAGCGTGATGCCTTCTCTTTCGAATGCAGTGCCTTTCAATTTTGTAAACAAATTCGTATAGCCGTGGCCTTCGTTCGCATTACAGTTATCTTTTATTTCTCCGAGAAAATAAAAGTAACAATAGATCAACGAATGGTTGTGAAATTTCACTTGAATTTTAACAGAAACTTATAATTTATTGAAAGAAATGTATTGCAATGAATGTTTATCGATCACACATGTTTTTGAGTGGTTTTAGCCTTTTCAAGATGACCGAGAAAACATTGAAGTGATTCACACCCGAGTCGCCCTTCTACGTCACTTTTACGATGACAATTAAGAAAAAATAGATTATCTGGTCCGATCTGACAGTCGGTTAAGTATTCGTGTGATTGCTGAGACTATGGGAATCAGCAAAGAATCCGTGCGGCAAGTTTTATATAACAATTGTGTGGGCCAAAAACAAAGGTGTGTGCCAAAAGGGTGCGTGAAATTATCACATTTGAACTACAAGAAAATCGCAAAAATGTTTGTACTGATACTTAGAATTCCACCGAAAATGATACAAAATTTATGGAAGGGATAATAAACGTGTGACGAATCGTGTTTTTTTCTTATTATTTATTTATTTATGCATCCTGAAACGAAGTGCCATCCCAAGCACTGGAAGAGTCCATCTTCACCGAAAGCCAAAATAGCTTGAATGAGCAAATCAAAATTCAAAGGAATAATAACTTTTTTTTTTTTTTTGATATTCATGGAATTGTGTATCTTCACTGGTTTCCTGGAGATCAAATTATAAACATTGATACTTGCATGTTTTGCTGAACTCTAGGAAATAATTAGGAAAAAAAACCCGACCAGAATTGTGGAAGGACAAGTCATTCCACATCATTGTCTGTTAAAATTTTCTAACCAAGTACAGCATCCCAGTGTTAGACTATCCACCTTATATGCTGGATCTTGAGTCATGCGACTTCTATATGTTTCCTAAGGTGAAATCTGCATTAAAAGGAACAAGATTTGAAGTTTTGAAAGAGAAAGTGGCCCGCGTCCTGAAAGAACTGACAGATGACTCTCAGCACTGTTTCGAACAATGGAAGATTCTCATGCGATGTTGTAGGGGTTGAGGAAGGGTGTATATTGAAGGTGATAATAAGTAAATATATATGAAAACAAAATAAAAGGTTTTGCAGAGTCAGTCTTGTTATTTAATAGCCCCACCTTGTAAATCCTTAACATTCAAAAATACGTAGAAAACGGATGATTAATTTAATATGCAATAATATGCAACAAAATAAAAGAAAAAAATAATAATTCGAATGAAAATGAAAGTTATAGTTATATTAAATGTGCTGCTCCCTACACAATATGAAGTCAAACAGGTCTTTAATATCCCAGAGAATTTTCTATCTTGAAAAATATTTTCAGTTAGGATCTTATTTTCATACGTTAATCCTAGATAATTTTTATTTCACTTCTATCTATTTTTCCAATTTTATTGAACATGTATTTACAGCTTGTCAACTTCAGGTGATTGTCTGAAATTTTCTGAAAAATAATTGCTGAAAGAGGTCACAATTATATTTCTATAGCAAAATCTTGCAATGATACTTCAATAGCAATATTTTTTGATACAAATATTCCAAAGGCAAACTACAATAACTCGACTAATTTTTGAATTAATCAATGTGATTACATAAAATTTATGTTCGAAATTATAAGAATAAAAATGTTGTATAGTAAATTAGCCTTGTAAAACATTTGGACTTTTTTTTCTCTTAAGACTTAACAAAAAAAAAATTTTTTTTTGAAATAATATATCTTTTATTTCATTACCCTTTGAAAGAATACAATATATTTAAAATTATTTATATTTTGAAAACATTATAAAAATTTTTCATTTTTTTTGAATAATCGTGGACAGAGATATATTTTGAGGATGACATTTATTATGTATCTCTTTCTATCTATTCCTTCTATATTTAAGATTTGTCGGTTATTAGTTAGCGTAGAATCTGCAGTAAAACTTTAAAACAATATTTGTTCCGGCAAAGCTTGCATTACATTAAGGAAAGAAAATTGAGTATTTTGTGCTAAAAAAATGACACAAAATTAAAAAAAAAAAAATAGCAAAGGAAGCATTAACACTAAAACAATGTATAAGATTAAACAAAGAGTGAACTTTTCAAGGGAAAAAAATTAGAGACTGTGTAGAAATGATCTATAATACAAAGAAGTATAAGACTTAAATTGCTATTAGGTGTTCTTGAAACTGTCAGAGTGGTAGAATCGGAGAAATTCTGTCAGACAATTTATATGTGAAGATGATTATGACAATGATGACATCAAAGATAATATAAATTCAAGTATTCTTAAAAAATTGCTGTACGATTTTCAAGATAAAACATATACAAATTCTGAAACGAGGTTATAAAATCGCTTCAACAAATTATCCGAAGCAGCATGAATTAATTCTTGTTAAACGATTACAGATTTAGCTAATTCTTAAATTAAAAATAATTCAAGTAGAAATAAATATGCATATTGGCGGACTCGATGGTCGTGATATCTATGGATCCCACTATTACACGAGAAATCTAAGATGCATGAATTTTGGTGTAGCGTGTATGGTGTCCTCTGTCTTCCCCTTCCCCTAGAAATTCTAAGAAATGATCTAATTCATCTTTCAAAGTACAAACATCAATGTGTCATTTTTGTACATAACCTTCAACTTTTTTTTAACGTTTTCTTTCTTCTCTTCACAATTTCGAATAAAAAATATACGAAAAGACTCTAGAACAACTCCACACTTCTAACATCTTTGAGATAGTTGTGCTTTAGTGTTATCATGTATGACACAAAAAGAATTGACTAAAATCTTCTGTAATTGTGAATTCATGTACGACTTCTTTGTTTTAATTAAATAACGCATTTCTGTTTCGTCGCCTTTTAAGTTTATTCATATTCCACATTTAATAATAGCCCTAATAAATCAGGTGCCTCGTTTTCAAATTTTTCATATTTTTCGCTGAAATTTTTGTTCAAATATTCTAATGACTTCAATAGAAAAATCCTTTGAATAGTTCGCCTTTTCCTGATTGCAGTTATGTACTAACAGCATAGGGTGGTTACACATTTGTCCATTTTTTTTTCAGAAAAGTGAAATCGCTTCTACTATCCTAACTTGTTTTTTTTTCGGCAGTGAAAATTTCATTATATCATCTTTTATATGGGTTAATCCAAATTTTATAGCTAATACAGCGTCTACTGATTCTGGCAATCTTGTATCATAAAACTCTTTTTAATGAGTTCTTTACACATTTCTAATTTACTTATAAAAAATTTCCAGCACTGACTTAACGCAGAGAAAAATGTAAATAACTTCTGCAAAAACATAAAATTCTGAGCTGCAGCGCTATAACTGTGTACAGCAAATTTTCAGTTTGAATTTCAGTAATAGTTTGCACAACCAATAAAAACCGCTCTTAGACTGTGTTTTTGTGGCGGCTTCCTACGTCATTTTTTGACGTCATTCTGACTGCGGAGCAGTAAGGAGATTTGAAAAAAAGGCTCAGACGATCTTTTAAATCACTTAAGTTTCAAACTTAACATTTACAAATTTAAAACTTAAGTGAGTGGAGAAACGATCGTCTGCTCCTTTTCTTAAAATCTCTTTATAGCTCCGCAGTCAGAATGACGTCAAAAATGACGTAAGAAGCCGCCACATTTTTTAATCCACGTTAGAAAGCCCGAGAACTTTCTGGACATATCTAAAGTACTATCAAAAAATTATTCTCTACAGGTTTTAAAATCCTCTCCTAATTTTGGTAAAGTTTTCAAAACTTGTTCTAAGTATGAAGAGTTGCTTGAGTTATCTACGAGGATATATATTCCAAAAAACTTTCCTTTATATCAACAGAGGGAAAAACATATCATAAAAGTAAGTCGGTCGACAGGAGAAATATGGGGAGTGGAGTCAACAATTATGCTATGAGAATTTGATTTTTTCAATTATTTCTGCTCATACTTGATTGCTAATAAGCCTGCAAATTCGTTACAAATTTTATGAGAAAAATAGCTAAGATTTCCTCATCCTTGGTTGGTACATTTTTGTAGATGTAATTTCAAGGACTCGTCGTATTCGCTAAGTCTTCCAAGCAGGTCAAATAGTTTTCTTTTCTATTTGAATTTTTGCGTTCAATCCCTAAATCTTAATTGTAAGCGGCTCAATAATTTTATTGTTGGTCCGATTAAAATAACAGTAATTGACCTCCATTTTTGCAAAGCAATTATTAATCAAGACTTTGATTTTGAAAAGAGTTTTCAAGGGGAGCAGCAAACACTTTTGCTTCTGTCTGAAAACATTAGCCAAATTCTCTTTTCCACAATTCCATTTGATTTTTCTTTCTGTAAAAATGACCACAGCAAAGTTCTCTACTTAAACTTTATCTCTGTACTTATATACTATTCAAATTCTTGTCTTCCCGATGTTTTTAAGTTTGTGTTTAAGAATATGGTTAATAATTGTATCTAAAAAACTTATTGTCCCTAAAGATATATTAACTACTAGTTCGGTGACTATATTCAAGAGTTTGTCTGGGCCATATCTTCTGCCTCTTCTTACCCCTTTTTACCAGCAACATTTTCAACCTCTTGATATGTTACTCAATTTGCTCTTCTTTTTTTTTTTTTCTCACTCTCCTTCACTTATACGCCAGTGTGGTCCAGAAGTTTCTAAAGCAGACAGTTTATCTGAAATAGATGTTGATGACAACTCTATATCTGAATTTATTGTAAAAATATCCATACGATGCAACAATGGTTCGCAACAATTTCCTTGGTTTTCTTAATTCTTTTTATTTTCTGCTCCACTTTTTTGTCTCTTCGTTTTTTACATTAAAGGGGGGAAATTGTTTTAATATTTTTGCAAATAAAATGTACTTGTAAAAAAATGGATGACTGCAAATTTCAGGGAACTATGGCAACCTGAGACGCCGTGTGTTGGCTGAGTCCGCTTTCCATCAAACTCACCACTACAAATAATTCATAGGCCGTCGAGGTTTTTGTATAAAATATCAATTTTATTTTCTTTAAGCTTTGAGAACAAATATACCTTTACCGCTGACACCTCTTCTTTGTTTTGTACAATGACACCCAACTTTTTCTAGAGATTGAAGATTTTCGATATTTATTTCTTTTGCATTCTCCTCAGCAAAATATTTCCATTTTCATGTAACTGCCCGATTACTAGGTCCACCGTCTTGTCTAACATTTTTTTTTTTTGTCTGTTTCAATCCAGACCTTTTTATGGAATGGGCTGGCAACAGGTTATAATAAATGTAGTCAGTGTTCTCAGTAGTCTTTTTTTAAGATAATTTTTATGCAAGAACCGAAGGCAAAGTCTCTGGGTTTGGTAGAATATATTCATATTCCCCCATCAAAGAAGATAAATGTTCTTTTCCAAATCCACAGATTTCTTGTTTCTTTACATTTAATAATTGCTATTGCGTACCGTTGCACAATTAGTCAAGTCAGCATGCTGTGGAAGTTTGTAGAATCGAGTGTTAACGCAGAGATCGTTCTCGTTAACTGACCGAGGTTCAAAATTACGAGTTTCATCAACAATAACTCTCGCGTTGCTTCTTAGTGGGACATCAATAAAAAAGGATCAGTGTTCCTGTGACAATTAGCACTCTTAAGTATTTCTTCACAGTTTGACAGAAGTACTTTTTGCAATTTCTAAGTGTCCACTCTAATGCTTTTCTAGAAGACGCACTACGGTTCTGTCTTCATATAATGAAGCAATTTTGCTTCGTTGAAAAAATTTCTGTGGCATAGCACATTAATCAAAAAATTTCTTTTCTCCAGGTACACCAGACAAAGTTTTCATAACTATTAGATGATAATCTGTGATATAAGAAATATATCTTTTCTCAGCTTCTCTTATTTGCGCAACTACACTTCCTTTCCTGCCTCTAAATGCTCTAGCATCGTCAAAACAGTAATTCAGAAAACAGGAAGTATCCAGTCTATTTTCAAGCATCGCATAAACTGTGACATTCTCCAGTATCACGTTAATTGTAAAAGATTCATCATCCATATGTTTTATATGTAGGTGGGATTTCCTAACACTGCCATGCTTAACACCGTAAATAGGTATTGTAATATTTCCCCTATTATTCCTATCTTTCCACCTTTCTTTCTGGAGGGTAAAACCAAGGCACGTCAGCACACATTATACCTATACATAGTAACATCTTTTCTTTCACGGTCTCCCACAATTTTAGTAATGTTATTTTATGTGTCAGAAATATATGTTACATATTTATAAGTACGTTTAACATTTCCTCTTCTACACGTATAGTATTACAATTTCCTTGTAGGATCAGCTCACGGACTCCACAAAATTGTATCTCTTCCATTATCAATTTAATAAATTAACGATGATTTTCCATAAGTCTTTATTTACTGAATGATTTGCGTTTTATTTGAAGACGTTTATTAATTGACACCGAAGTACAGGTTTCTAAATAAGTTTCTGGTTCTTTCTACATTGACATGGCACGCTTATCAGTTTACGACATTTCATGTTTGGAAAAACGACGTACGGTATGTAAAACATTTTTTCAGGTTTTCAAGTCTATTTTCGTATGATAAGCTTTCTTTGTACCATTACATGCAATTGTAATAAAATGTGTCTGTGTAGCATCATTTAAAAACGAATACTACAATCAAGAAAACTGTTTATACCATTCAGATCGAAAACTATGCCTATTACTATGTTTAGAATAAACAACTATAAACAAACTTATTGCCTCACCTCTTTCCTAGCTCAAATCATGATGCTCCATTCTCCCATGTTAAAGGTGTAGCCACAGTAGCGTATTGGTCATGGTCGCGAGTACGCGGCTGGCGTTGTATCTGTTGAGTCGTGGGTTCGAGTTCTGATATCACTAAGGACTTACCACGTAGCGGGATTGATGCACATTCTTTCGAGACTCCAAGTCCTCTTATCGGCATGCTGTGGAAGTTTGGAGAAAAGGGTGCTAGCTCAGGTGTTACCTGGTCAGGTGTTTCTTGTTACCTGACCGAATTTCAAAATTATAAAGTCAGTGGCTTTTATGTAGCTTCTGAGTGTGATTTTAATAAACAGTTAATCTAAGAACGTTCCTTTTGCAATAGTAGCGGAACTAGAGTTTGATCTGCATGGCTGGATACAGCTTGATCTTATTTCAGAGTTAATAATATTATTTAAAAATAACTATAATAAAAACAATATTTATATCACAAAAATATAAATTACGAAGACATCTTTTGTCCTGATAATTAGAGACTCAGACTCCTGTTCATGACTCGGGAATTTTGTAGATTAATAAATTTCAGGTATTTCCGTTTACATTTAAAGCAATGTTGGGAAAAAAATATTTTTAACACTCTAGTAGCGAAAACTGAACTTGTCTTTTAATATTATTGTAATACTATTATATTATTTAGTTTTATTAATTAATTATACTTAATTAATAAATAAAATTATTATGTTGAATAATAACGGGACGTAATAATATTATAATTGCAATATTAATGCATTATTGTATGCCAAGGAATATTTAAATTGAAGCGCTCACGAACTTTCTCATGAAATTGTTTCTTTCATATTTATCATCGTGTAAAGAATGAGAATTTAAAAAGATAACTAACTAACATCGGTAAAAAACGAGTTTTTTTGACATGGATTTTCTTTCAAGCTTCACAACATAACTTTTATACCTTAAATTTTAAGAGCAAAAGGAAACGTTCAGTAAAATTGAATTTATTTTATTATTTGACGTTTTTTTAAATTTATCATATCAAAAAGTTTATTTTTCAATATTTTTTTTATCAAAATAATAATTAACAAAAGAGAATTTAAGCAATGACCCCTTCACCTTGATGAGAAACTTGGCGAAAAATTTCTGTAAATAATTAGTTTTAATCACTTTAATTTTTGCTAAATTTTTGTATTATCAGCCAAAACAATCGTGCATAGAAAATTTCAGCTCAATCGAGCGCTTTAAAATCTGAGAAATAAGCTTTTAAAGTTTTGACCTAAACATACAATGTAAGTAGAAAAAAACCCATTAATAATTAGTTTGAATCAATTGATTTGAATAAATTATAATTAAATTATCGTATTGTCATCCAAAACAATTGTGTGTCGAAAATTTCAGCTCAATTTAGTGCTCTAAAATGTAAGAAAAAAACCTTTAAAGTTGTATCCCGGACAAAGTTACAATATGTGAGTTAAGGAAAACCCATTAATAAGGGAATCTGTGAGTTTCAGTTTTGGCAACAGTTTTCCCAGTACGGTTACTTCCGGTACTACTGAAGACTTTGTTCTTCCTTTTTTAAGAACGGAAAACATTTTATTCTTAAGTTTCGGAACATCAATTTGGCATCCCTTGGATACTGCTTTTGGAACAGATGCCCCTTTGCTTCTCTCCTCCCCAGTTACGCCACTGTACCGGCCTGGGCCCTTTATGGTTCCGGGTTTGAGTGACATGTTTTGGAACTTAATTCGAGTTTTAAATCATAATATTTCATTAGTACACAAAAACTGTTTTGTATTAATAGAACCGAATTGAGCTTTTCTCGATTTCGACTGGATATTTTTAATTTTTTTTTAAACAGCTGTCAAACTGAGAAATAATATTCAGATAACACATTAACTCTCCTCTTCCGCTTTGTCTTTCTTGGGGAAAAAAAACAACAACCCATAAATCGCCGATGCAGCTAATGTTGTTAAACTTCCCCGACGTTTTTCAGTTTTCAATTCATTTTATGCGAATCACATGGTCTTTGTACCATATCATTACAAATTTTAAAAAACTGAAAATCGTTCTTAAAAAAACTTGAGGAAACAATTCTCTATTTCATTAATAAAACGCTTCTTTTTCGAAAACAACCGAATCCACGACTATGTAATAAATTTCATTGAACAAACAATATTCACTTGCGAGAGTATAAGAGCTAACTAATAGAAATAATTTATTCTTTTAAGCTTTCGATAATATCCCATTTGTTGTTTGCAGAAATAATTAAAAAATGAGAAAGAAAAATTGATATCATTTCCGATATTTCCAAAGTTGTTGCTACAAACGTAAAAACAGATTATTACTCTTTTTGCTTCTCTGGTTTTGCCACACGATTTTTAAGTTATGCTCCACTAATTTCTGGTTGTGACAGAGGAAAAATATTTTAGAGAAGACATTCGAGCTCTTTTACATCACGTGTTTCTAACGGAAGTGAATTGTTTTGTGTGCAGATTTCAGAATGGGACATTATGTTTTTATGGGCAGATTTTTTAAAAAAGGGAACACTTAAATTAGCGTTTTCTTAAACTGAAACCGCAGTTTTATAAAAGATAATAAATGTTCTTGAGGGGTTACGTTTCCGGGATTCAACCGCAAGCTGTGTTGTGTTTAAATAATTGCGTTATAGTTCAGAATCATTCAGGATTTGACAATCTTTACATAGGTCTTACCTTTAAATCAATATTTGGGGAAATTTTCCCCCAAAGCGATCTAGAAATCATAGAAAAGGCTAAAAAACCAATCAGTTTGTTTCTCCCAATTATATATCAGGTGAGAAAATCAATTTTAATCTAAGAAAAAAGAATTCTAATCCCTTCTTTAATTACCTACAAAGCAAATTTAAAATTAAAATTACTTGATTTTCTCCTTCCGATTCAGTCTCTTCATAGCAGTAATCCTAAGAAGTCCAAGTTTTTGAATTCCATCTCCCATTTTTGGCCGCGACAGCCTAGTGATTATGGCTCGCGGCCCGGCATTGTTTCCTCGAGTTATGGGTTCGAGTCCCGATGCCTCTAACGACCCGCCGATCCGTGTAGCGAGGCTGATGTACATAAAATCTGTTGAGTTCCTCAGTCCCCTTGTTGGCGTGGGGTTTTGGAAAGGTAAGCTTTGATGTCGCCCTCGTCATTTGGCCGAGGCTTAAAATTACGGGGTCATCGTCAATAATCCTCATGTTGCTTTCAAGGGCGACGATAGTAATTTATCAAACACCTCGTCAGGAATTATTTTAATCTGTTTTTCATTAAATTCACTTCGCCTCCCTCAACCCCTTTATTTAATAAAACAAAATATTATTGATTATTTATTCTAAATACAAAAAAATAAAGGTAACATATATAAATATGAAAAAAAACCTCTTCCTTTTCGTATTTTTTTTCCATCTTGATTATATATATATATATATATTGTCTTTTTTGATGATTAGAAATTTGTCGTTTAATATATTAGTGTTGGAGCGCTTTCATACAAAACTATTTAATTTTGTATTAGTGTATTTTCAATAGGCATGTTTATTTTGATAGTTTAAGTAAGTGATACACTTCCACTTAATTCCTAATTTTTATATTAATTTACTTACAATATATATAACTTGGTGAATTTTATGAAAAATATTTCAAAATAATAAGTTGGTTACAGGTAAGGAAATGATATATATTGTAATGATGAATTGAGTACAATGTTTGTAAGAAGCAATTTGAGTGAATTAATAAAAGTAAGATAGTTTGATATTATTGATAAAAGTAGAAATGAAATTACTTGCAACTATGATTTTTGTCAGTTTATTAAATAAATAGGGAGGTTTTTCATAAACAAGCTCATACGAAATATAAAATAAGGATATTTTGTTATAGTAAATGTGAAAATGATTAAAATTATGTTTATTTTCTTTTTAATTTTTGTCATAATACGGAAAATGATATTCAAAATTTAGATTACAACTATAGTTTTAAAAATATTAAATTAAATTGCAATAAATACAATAATAAGAGGTTCAAAACATTCCTAAATTGTTTATTAAAGAACTTAATATTTATTCTAATTTTTTTTTTGTAAAACTTGTACCTAACAAATTTATATGATTATAATAATATATCATTGAGCTAAAAATAAAAGAAGGCTATGGTTTGAAAATTGTTATATTAGATCTTATACACAAAACCTTATACCCATATGGTTTTAATGTTTTACTTTTTAATACAAATATTATTCAAATTTGCAAACAAAAAGACATTAAAGAATATTTTCCTAAAAAAATGTAGTTACAATATTCTCTCAACGTTTCCAATAAAGTTAATGATTAAAGAAAAAAACTATTGCATATAGATTATCTTCCTTCATGTTCTCAGGAACCGAGTGAAAATTACCGGTTCAAGATACATGTATTAAAAAAATATTTTATAAATGTTAAGCTTTACACTGGTGCAGAGGCCAATATATTGTCTCTATCTTTTTATATATTTTGTGAAATATTGAAGTGATACCAGTTTCCTGTTAATGGCACAAGAGCCACAACAGTCTCTTGCGCCATAAACCTATATACATTCACTCGCCGCATACTATTAACGATGTATGCATTTCACCATCATCGACAGAAGTAAGTTCAATTTGTATTAACGTCACACTAGAAGCAACACGAGGGCTATTGGCAATGGACCTCGTAATTTTGAACCTCGGCCACATGACGAGGACGAACCTGAGCTGGCACCTCCCTCCCCGAACTTCCACACCACGAAAACGCGAGATCTTTGGCCCCGACAGATTTAAGGTGCATCAGCCCCGGCTACACGGCGGGGACAGAAGAATTCAACCTTCAAACCATATTTATTTCAGAGAGCTTGAACTGAAGCGAAGTGCATCATCTTTACGTACATATACCCCTTGCAAAGCTGTAAATGGATGGAAGTAGAAATGATGGAGTGAGGTTGATTGTATGTGTCGGTGAATGTGAAACTGAAGAAATAAGGAGGAGAACCTGTTTTTTAACTATATTTTTTTAGTCATTTTCCCTCTCTCCAGCACAGAGTTAGAAGAAAGTGTTTTTGTAATTATCTTTTTTTTTTTTTGGTTTGGTAAGTCAACCAATCTCAATTTTTTTTTATTATTTCGAAAATCTAGAGGCGACTCAAAATGAGTCACTCCACATTCAGAGGGAGGGATTTGGACTATTATAATTCCACAATGAACGACGTGATGAACTTGGATAACTCTAAATACTTTCAGAGCCCTAAAAACGACTAAGAGCTCATAATAAGGGCAGGTAGTAGAAAGATAGCTGAATTTACAGTTTTTCTGGAAAATAAACAAAAGGCATCTCCGATTCCTAAATCAAATCCACAATATCTACATGCAGAGATAAAAAGGAAAATTTCTAGATATGAAAAAATTGCAAATATGTCTTTCACACGAAACGGTAAAATAAAATTAAGTATGTCTGATTCTGTATGCGCAGCACAAATTCTCGCAATAGAACAAATATTAAATATACCGGTGAAGGCTACTATCGTTTGGGAAGGATTCACATCTCGATTCCTAATCTATGAAATTCCAACTAATGTACCTCTAACGGATTTGGCAACAGAAATTCACAATACAAATAATATTGAAATATTAGAAACGCGGCGCTTTTTTAAAAACGGTAGGAGTCAGGAGTTTTCCCCGATACTAATCACCATCCTTGGCACTGATTTACTTGGAAAATATCAAACTATGGTTTATTAACCATCGAATCCAAATCTTCATCGATAAATCCAGACAATCCCAAATTTTGAACGGTGACTTTCTCCCTCTGATACAATAAATCTAAATATTCTGGAAGAGGATAAAAGCAATATCTCTAATACTTTTCATACATTGAATATTAATGGGCAACAAATAATATCTATCCCTAGATTGCTGTATTTCACAGAGCTTCCATGTGAAATTTACACCAATGAATTTAAATTTCAGGACAAAAACTTGCATACTGTTATCATCAGAGGATTATTTAACGAAATGGTGAACAATTATTCGCAAAATCGGTTACGGAGTCCAACATTTACATCGACTGGATTGCCCCAGAGGATATCCGTAGTAACACCTACAGAAAAAGAATGACAAAAATCAATGAAAATGTTTATTCAAGTAAATATTCTGAAGACTTGGGAAACATTCCGACATTAGACAAAATATCCTAGTGGACAAGAACCAGAAGAGAGGAAATTCTTATCACTCGAATCTTCTGTAAAATGATCGTAACTCCTGGGCTTTTACACAAATTCCATCTACAAGATAAGCAATTTGTAGCACATGTAACCAAATCAACGATTTGGAACACATCCTTTTAAATTGTAACAAATACTACTCCCCCAAAAAATCATCTCTGGAATACAAGCAAGATAAATCCACAACTCAATACTACCTTCAAAGAACTTTTGGAAGCAATAGTCGCTAATAATCAAGTGTTCAGAATATTCCTGCAGAAACTCAAGTACTTTGACATCTACTGAATGAAATATATCTTTTGAACGGGATTATAGCCTTTGCTGCTCCATATCCCACAAAATTCAATCAATTAATCAAAAGTAGTAAACTGGAGGTAGATTTTCCTTTTCCTGCTTTGCATCCTATTGTCTTCTATTAGATTCAATTTATATTTATCTTTACTTCTAATCTTTTTATTGTTCCAGTTAAATTTCTTAATACTAATTTCCGTTCTTGTATAATAAAGTTCGTTCACGAGTTGAGATTTAATTTCGTAGTCTTTATTTGACTGCCATTCTAAGCGACAATATGTTCATTATGTAAGACAGATAGTGTACTAATAATTAATGGCAATCCCAAATTCAAATTTGGGTGTAAGGTAAATCTTATTATGCTCAACTGAGAAATGCAAAAAAGTCAAATTGAATTTCATTTTACATGTGGATGTTAAATCTGTCTTAGACCTAAATGCACGCGTGATTTTAAAATTAATCAAGCGAATATATCAAGACATAAATGAGGTGTTGATTAAATATGAAGTTTTTAAGAGATTAGAAAAATATCCAGGGCTTCCCTATTATGCATAAATTTTAAAAAAAAAAAAATGTAATCCCTAATATAGACCCCCTCCTCCTCCCTAAAAGATTACATGAAACAATTCTAAAAGAGGCATGACTTAATTCAGTTTGAAAGCATTATATCGCAAGCAAAATGCACAGACTCTTTGGGTAAATAGTTTGGTTACAGTTGAAAAATCAAATAGTAAACTACGGAGATATTTAAGCTCTAACAATTAAAATAAAATTATTTGTTAATTAAGGTTTCAGAGGGAAACAATGCGAGGACTATTGGTGACGGTACTCGTAAATTTGAGCCTCGATCAAGTGAAGAGGACGTCAACGAGAGGACTTACAGCACGCTTGTCTATAGTGCGGCCCAAAAGTCCTTAAAATTAAGCCCAAATGTAAATTATGAAAATATTTAAATTTACACATTCAATTGAAAAGTTTTTAAAAAGTAATTGTACTAATTTAAAATTTTTTTCGTTATCCATGGACGAAAGCACTGACGCTTCTGATACGGCACAATAGGCAATTTTTATAAGAGGAATCTCTGAACATTATAATATCACGGAAGAAATGTTTGCTTTATTATCGTTAAAAGACACAACCAAGTCTGTAGATTTATTCAATGAAAAGGTTTTCCTTATCTATGAAAAATTTATCAGCTATCATAACCGATGGAGCCCCTGCCATGGTTGGTAAAAATTGCGGAATCGTTAAAATGATTAATAATGAAGCCGTCGCTGCCGGCAATACGATCTTGATGGCATATCATTGTAATATGCATCAGGGTAATTTATGTAGAAAAATTTTAAAAATGGAAAGTGTATTAAGCGTTGTTATAAAAACCATTAGCTTTATAAGAGCAAAAGGACTTAATCATAGACAATTTGAAGAGTTTTTTAAGGTAATGGGCACTGAATTTGCAGATGTTATTTATTTTGGCTTAATCAAATAAAAGTAAAATATTTGACACATTTCAGAACTTTGCCTGCACATAAACCTGCGAGTTGCACAAAATATGCTGCATTAATTTTTGATTTAATTCAAGAGTTTGAAAGTAGATTTCAAAATTTTTGAAAAAATGAAAAGTATTTCAACATATTTTCTACCTTATTTTCTCTATAAATAAATAAATTGCCTTCAAAAGGAATGCATTGATCTGCAAAGTGACATTCAAGTGAAAGAAAAATTTGGGAATGTTTCTTTACAGGAGTTTTATAAAGATTACCAACCCCGTGATAAATATCTTATTTTTTACAATCATGCTTTATTAATGTCTTCAGCTTTTGGCAGTACTTATATTTGTGAACAATTATTTTCAAGAATGAAGCTTACGAAAAACAAAAATAGGACAAAGATCACTGGCAAACATCTTGAAAATGCAGTAAGAATTGTTACCTCGTCTATTGAACCCGATATCGATTTGCTTGTTCAACAAAAGCAAATTCATCCATCTCGTTAATTTGAATTTTTTCCATCTTTATGAAATGAAACTTTTATGAATTTAAAATAAATATGTACTATACTTATCTTATTCAAATTTTAAAAAAAATTATAGTAAAAAGAAGTTTATTTATTTTAATAAAACTACATAGAGTTAATTTTTATTTCAATTTGTTGAAAAAATATTGTATGTGCGGCCCAGCAATTTTTTATTTGCAATGTGGCCCTCAAACGGTCATAGTTTAGACACCCATGACTTAGAGCCTCGACCGATTTAACGTGCACCAGCTACGACTATACGGCGGGTCTTTAGTGGCATTAAGGCTCGAACCCGCGACTCGGCGAAAACCGCCGGAAGCGATTATGACATCTAAGCTAACGCGGCCAGGAAAAAAGGGTTTAGAAATACTTTTTTTTTAAACATTTAAATATATCTGAGGTATCAAACGATAATTTAACTATTCCTTTTTAGTAAAACGTTTACAATAAAAAAAAAAAGAAAGAAAGAAAAAGACCGCGACCATGAGCACTAGGCCTAAATAAAGCTATGAAGCGAGAACGTCACGTAATACCATCTATTGATGGACCTATTAATATAATTTTGAAGGAAAATATTGTTTTTTGTATAACATTTGAGAGGTTTTTGGCAAATTCCCTTAGATAAGAAAAACTATGAACTTTCTATGAAAAACTATGAAATGAGATCCATCTAGAAGTGCTTTAACGGGTGAAATATTTACTGGTTTCATAAAGGGAATGGATCAATGCTAAAGGAATGCAAAACCATCAAAAAGAGAGTTTGAGATAAAAGAAAGGAAGATGGCTCCTTTTCAAAATAGCCAATTCAATTATTTCACAAATATATTCTAAGAAAGATATGCTGAGTGAAACAATTATGAACGGGTTCTCACGTACTCCTACTTTCAACAAACTTTTGGGACTACTTAATTACATTATTTGAAAAAGAATTTTGCCTTGTGAAGTGACTCAGACTTTGTTGATACTTAAAAAGTGTAGTGAATAAGAAATTATATTAGCATATTGAGAGGTAGGATGTATTTTAATTCTCTATTTAGTTGATATAAATTTAATGGATAGCCATTTGGAATTGCTTCAGCCCTTGAAGTCTTTTAGAAACGAAGCCAAAAATTGTTCATAGATATTGAGGGAGTACAAATTTTTAATGACTTAATAATAGCAGGAACAACAAAAGAGGATCATGTCAAAAAACTGTTGTACATCTTAGACCTAAAGCTAATAATATAAAATTTAATTCTGAAAAATTTCCTTACAGAGTCAGTATATGTACTTAGTAGTTTCTGAAGAAGGGGAATTTCGGCAGATAAATCTCTTGTGGGAGCAAAAAATGAATTGGACAAGCCAATGAACAAGACTTCTGGGCACGGTAAGTTTTTGTCAAAATTCATGCCAATACAATAAAACTTACAAATACAGCTCTTCCAAAAAGTTTTCAATAGTGCAAGAGATAACTAAAATGGATTGGGGGCTTGCATTTTACAAGAAAGTCCCCTTGGTATATTTTGCCTCCAGAAGTCTCCCTGAAAAGGATAAGAACTATGTACAAATCAAGTATTTATTGGAAATTGTTTTTGCATTTACAAAATATCACAATTTTGTATATGGACATAAGGTGTTTATTCAAAGTGACCATTAGCCATTGACTTCAATTACTAAAAAAAAAAACTGTCAGTAAAGTTTCTATATGTTTACAGAAAATGCTGCTAAATTATTAAAATAGGAATTTACCGTTCCAGGATGATGAAGACTTAAAAATACTTGTGAATTACTGTAAAGTTTGGTCCGAAAGAAAGAAAAATTCTGGTAAATTTAAAAGTATACTAAAATGATTTGTATCTTATGGAGTACCTGATATTTTTAAATAAAATAATTGTTTTAAAAAAGTTAAGATCTGAAATGTCCTTATTAATATACACATCTAGGTATTGAAAAATGCAAAAATAAGGTGCAAGGTTTGTGAGAGCTAGGGTGATAATTGATAGGTTTAGTATGCCTGCAAATATAGTTCATTTAACAGTTATGAATTTAAGAAAAACATAGGAGGTAAATAATAGACCTACTGTAGCTTTGATAGTGCAGAAACACTCCAATTTCGGGAATAGATTTATTTTCTGCCCAGCTCATGTTTAACTGTATAATGGGAAACAAATTACATGCAAGTGATAAATTGCTTAATGCATTCATTTACATGAAATAATTTGCAGTTAAAATGATAAATTGATTTATAATACGAAATGTGATCAGTTATAAAAATATTGAAGATACTAATTTGTTTAGGATAAGTTTAGAAAAATTAAAAGAAACAGTAATTCCACAAAATAACTTTTCATAGATGAATGTTTTAAAAATCAAAATTAACTTCAACTATAAATAATTATGTATAAAGAAATGAGTCAGGCACTGAAATTTGAAAAACCGCTATATTAATCTAGTTTCAACTTTAAAACAATTTTCTCTAATAATAATAATTTTTTTTGTATCTTCTTCACACAGTTGCAGTTAATTAACAGATTTGCACACTAATTAACACATTTATAATTTAAATACAATTGTGCTCTAACACAATGCATTACAAGTATAACATTATGACTGAATGTAATGTATAATTTTTATTATAATTTCAAACACAGAATCTTGTATTTTTTTTGTTTGGTACAAATGATTTCTCGAAAAGATATTTTTTATTCAACGCATACAACTATATATATATATATATTTAAATATTAATACCTTTCCGAAAAAATTTCAATCTAAAATATAGCGTATACACAATAAATAGGGGGGGGGGGGAAAAAAAATGGAAAAAATGTAAACAGAAATTTTAAAAAGAAAAGAGTAAATTATGAATTAAATTTTATGTAAACAATTAAATATGCAATTTTTAAATGTAATTCATATTATTCAGGTTTGTTGAAAATTGTGATTTCTGATTTTAATAAGTAATTTTTGTGGTATTTGGTTGGTAAAAACAAATGTTTTAAGATCATGTTATTAAGTATTTTGAAAATTTAAAAAAAAAATCATTAGTTTTTAACCCAGAAGGAAAATTATACAGAAAAAGACACAATTTTAAAAAGAAAGTTTATTGTACAAATGGTAAGACAGTTACAGGAAGCATCAGATTTCCAATAAACCATCAAAATGAACATGAATTTACGCATAATATACAAGTAAAACCAGAAAAATGAAAATATTTACCACGTTAATAATGCATACAGATAAATTAAAATTGAATGGGGTAAGAGATTTAAAAAAATCTACATTATGATGCATAAATCTTAAAAGCAGTTTGAAAATATATGACAATACAAATGTTGAAATAACTTTAGTTAAATATTGAAAATATATCTACACTATTTTTTTTTAATTCAGAAAATTAATAACTGAATTATTAATAACATTTCTGTGTCTGAAAAATGATATATATTCAAACAATGTAAAACAATAGTAATAACATATTTATATTTAAAAAAAAGTTATTTGAATATCCAAGAAAAGCAAAACAACCAATTTATCCAAAGTTCCCAAAAATTATACAAAATAGGGGGAAGATTTTTCAAGATTTAATTATTATTTAAAAAAAAAAAAAAATTTCATCAAAAATGTCCTTTTTAATTAATTAAATTATGTGAAACATAGTTGTCAGGCTAAAGTCTTGAAAAATAGAAGAAGTAGAGTTGGAGATATATTACTTTTTGGTATCACACATTTCAAAAGTCATATGTATAGCAGATTTCTCCCCAAACCTTTTTGACACTTAGAGGATGTACAAAATTGACATATATGAAAGTTTGAGAATGAACTCAAAGTCTTTTGAAAATTTTTAATTAAATTTCTTGAGTATCACCAACTTAAAATTTTTCAATCGAAATTTTTTATGTGATTTTTTAAGTAAATTTATTTTATTATAGTATACAACATTCTAAGTCATTAACTCAGTTATACAAATTATTCTCCATAATTAGGTAATTTTTTTAAATTTTTTTTTTCTATTTTCAAATATATATTTAAATCAAATAACTTTTCTTTTCTAAACAATTTTAAAGAGCAACATAAATAATAAAAGATAAATTCTGGACAAATAATATCAGATTTTGATAGTTCAGTCACATATCCAATATCATCCACAAATAATGACATAAAATACAATGTTCAAATACACTCCTTCTCAGCTGATAAAATGAATGTAATAACAGGTGAATAAGAATGTTTCATAACATTCAATCATTCAGGATACCTCATTAGATCCCAAGTTAAGACACGACTAATGGTACATTCTCCAGGCTAAAAAATGAAAATAAATAATTAATATTTTGCATAATTATATTAAAATTTGTTCTCAATGCACCAGAGATTCATTTAAATATAGATTTTATATTTACAAATGGTGTTTTTTTTTTAATCCCAAACTGACTTACATTTGTAGATAATAATGCAAACTAAGTTTATTTTTATCACCACAACAGTTTCTATGTCATTTAAGGTTGGATCAATTGTAATCAAAGTTAAGGTATTCAAAAACTTTATTTATGTAATGTATTGAATTTCAATACCAGATATAAATTTCGAATGAATAAAATCCTTTAAATAAATACAAAATATTAAAAAAAAGACTTTATTTTTACACTGCTTAAAACCCGACATTTGAATAATTTTATTATGAAATGGATGCCATAGAAAATTTTTTCCCAACAAAAATCATTTCATAATTTAGCTTTTTCAATCATCATTAAACTTTTTTGAACACACATGAAACATTTACAAAGTACCATAGCAACAGTTAATGATTATACAATTCATATATATATATATATATATAACCATATATATTTATATGAAATATAAATATATATGGTTTTCTTTTTGATTTTTGTTTACTTATGTTTGTGTATACATTTAAAGTTATATAATTAATAGTTTTAACAACAAAATTAATTTAACTGTTTTTTACTACAAAAATTCTGTAACAGGGTTTGTTAATAATTTTTATTTTAATTTCACATTTTTTAATGAATGCAACTGTCAATAATGATAGTAGGAAACTTATTCAATTTAAACTAATTCAAATTAAGCAAACTATTGAGAACAATCCAGGATCAATTGCTAATATAAATTTAGATTTATATCTTTTTTTGAAAAAGGACAACAATTGAAATAATAGCATGGATTTAACACCAGAATGAAAACATACAAGGTGTGGCTATTAAATAACAAGACTGATGCTAAAAAACATTTTATTTTGATGTCATGCATATTTATTTATTATCACCTTCCATACACACTCTCCTCTATCACTATAATGCTCCTTGCAAATCTTCTAATGTTCGAAACAGTACTGAAAGTCTTCTTCAGTCAGCTCCTACAGGAAGCATGCTGCTTTCGCTTTCACAGCTGCAAACCTTGTTCCTTTTAATTTAGATTTCACTTTTGGAAACATATAGATGTCGCATGACTCAAGATCCAGCATACAGGGTGGATGGTCTTACACTGGGATGCTGTGCTTAGCTAGAAACCTTTTGACAGACAATGTGGAATGACTAATCCTTCCACAATTTGAATCATTTTTTTCCTTATTCTTTTCTAGAGTTCAGCAAAAGGTGCAAGTAGAAATGTTAATAATTTGATCTTCAGGAATCAGTGAAGGTACACAATCCAATGAATATATATATATATAAAGCAGTTTTGACTTTTGATTGGCTCATTGGAGCTTTTTTGGCTCTCAGTGAGATGGATTCTTTCAGTGGATGGTTTAATTGTTCATTTCAGGATGCATAAATTAAAAATACCATGATTTGTCATATGTTATTATCCTTTCCATAAGTTTGGGTCATTTTCGATAGAATTCAAAGTGTCAGTATCATCATTTTAGTGAGTTTCTTATAGTTCAAACATGAGATCTTTAGCTGCCATTTTGTGCATGTTAAAATTTTTGTCAAAATTTGTCGTGTGGATTCTTTGTCAATTCCTACAGTCTCAGCAATTGCACAAATACTTAACTGACAGTCAGATTGAACCAGATTACTGAATTTTGATATTGTCATCCATTTTTGACATGAAAAAGCATGTACACGTGATAAACATTAATTGCCATACACTTCCTTCAATAAATTATGTTTCTTTCCCCCTCCTACATTTCATGTAAAATTGCACTATAATTTGTTGCTCGATTATAACACTTTTCATTTTTCTGGTGAAAAAAAAAAAAAAAAAAAATGTGAATGAAGGCTATGGCTATACGCACTTGTCTACAGAAGTGGGGTGTGGACACTGCATTCAGAAGAGGTCTTTACAATAAACAACTGTCGGTCAATGGCATTGTGCGCATGCCTTCTTCTTTTGTAACAGCATCAGTTACATTATTTAATATCCACACCTCGTATAGTCAAAGAAATTTCTACCAAATAAAGGTTTTAAATGCAATAAAAATTCTATTGCATACATATTCATGTTTTTATCAAAATTTGCATATAGCTACAAAGATTCAATGCCTATATAGTACTTTATGATCAAATTGGCATTTTAATGCATAATAATTGCAGAATAAATATAAATCTTTAAATTGCCTCTGTTAATGTAAAGTTATATCAAGGAATGGTTTTGGAAATATTTCAATGATTGATTGTTTACTAACATCCCACTAAGAAGCAACATGAGGGATACTGATAACAGACTTCATAATTTTGAACTTCAAACAAGTTATGAAAACAACATCTGAGTTTTGGCACCTTCTCTTCAAACTTTCACATGACCACTAATATTGCAATTGGCTATGGATTTGCCATTGCAAGCCTGGGGTAAAAGTCAATAACAACACTTGACTGGATACCTCAATTCTCAAATTACCACACAACATCTCACAAAGACTTCCCTGTTCAGAATCTAATGTGAATCAACTCATTATTTCAAACATTGATTTTAGAAAAAATAGGACTTGAACCCTTAACTTGTTGGCCGTGAAGCTCATATCTCTTCCATCCTACGACAATACTTCAGAGGCAGAGATAGATAAAGAAATTATAAAAGTTATTTTTGATGTTTTATATTGCTGTTATACACATTGAAAACCGCTATGTTGGTTGGTGTTCATTAATGTCGCACTCAAAGCAACAGGATGTCTATTGGTGATGAACCTCGATCAAGTGACGAGGATGACACCTGAGCTGGCATCCTTTCTCCTAACTTCCACACCACAGGAGGACTTTGAGACCTGACGGATTTAACATACATCAGCCACGGCTACACAGCAGGTCTTCAGTGGTCTGAAGGCTTGAACCTATGACTTGACGGAAACCCGCTACCATAACCACTAGGCTACCATAGTCACGTTGAAAACCAGTAAGACACAATGTTCATATTAAGACCAACACATATTTCATGTCAATGCTTTACATGATCCTTTATATGAATTCAAATATTTTCTTTTTTTTTTTGGATAGCAAAAAGAAACAAATTTACAATGAAAATATAAGATCCTCAAAAAGAGTTATCATGTTAATGGATAGCTACATCATTCAACAAGAGAGGAAGAATATACATATGTTAAATTAATGTCCTTTAGAATTTATTACATAATACAGAAACAAGCGCCTTATTTAAGCAAATAAATAACTTACATCTGGTACAATCCCTACTAATGAATCGGCATGACCATAGAACTCTTCTTTCAGTGATATTACTATACACTGAAAAGATGTTTCTGTCTGCTGACGAATGAAACGTGCTACCTATACATGAAAATAATTTTTTTTTTAAAAAAATAAATATTTCATAACAAGATAACTCACATCAACAGATTTTGAACATATTAAAAATACAGATTAGGGTTCACCTTTAACTACAGAGAAAAACATTAAGTAAAGCTAAGATTAATTTAAAATATTACAAATTGAATTCTATAACAAAAATGATTACAGAAATGACTGTAAGCAATGTCTTACACAAACAAAACAAAACAAAAACAAAACAAAACAAAAAGCTACATAAACACATTATATATATATATTTAAAATAAAAATTTATTAAAAATACCTTTCCAATATTTGTATTATCCAAAGCTGCATCAATTTCATCCAAAACAAAGAAGGGAGCAGGCTGATAGCTAAAATAATGAGATATTTTTTTATTGTAAATTCTGAATAATTAATTTATACAACAACAAACAGACAATATAATATATTGAATTAAATTTGTGTCTCCTTCCCCCCATTTTGATAGTTTCTTAATTTTGAACTTCAGAAAGTGATGATGATGACAACTCCTTTCCAAACTTTCACACCACGCTATGGAAGAACTTGGAGCCTCAATTGATTTAATGTGCATTTAGTGGCATCAGAACTCAAACCCATCACTTGACAAAAATAATCTGTTTGTGAGCTGACAACTGTGACCACTTGGCTACTACTGCTTTTCCTCCCATAAAATTTTTTGTTTGGTCATGTTAGTAGTGGATTGTATTCATTATTTTTTTAAATTTAAAATAGCATTTCCACACAGCAATAGGTAATTTTGATTTATGTGTTATTAATCATTTTTAAGGCTTTCAAAAATTAGAATCTGGAAATCATTGCAACTTAATACAAATATCAGCAGAATATTCTTTCATCAAGCTTGATTTTCATTCCTAGTCATGATATTTTTCATACATGAAGCTTGCCTAGTAATCTGATGAGAGAAAAAGGGCGATGGATAATATTTGAATTTACATAATATATTAAAAAAACATTGAAGGCAATTTTGTAGAAAGTTATACATACAAAAAATCACAGTAATTATTTCAAATATATGTTACTTTTCATAGTGAAAATTTTACATTTCTTTCAGGCTTTTCGAGCATTTTATTTTCTCAGCATATTACTAATAAATATTACATCAAACTTACCTGTGCACAGCAAAAAGAAGGGCAAGGGCTGCTACAGTTTTCTCACCCCCAGATAAATTGCTCATAGGTTGGAATCTCTTGCCAGGAGCTACACAGTTATAATTTAAACCTTCCAAATAAGGTTCTTCAGGATTCTCAGGACCCAAAAATGCTTGTGCGCTTTGATTATTTGTTAAAGCCTAGATATTAAAAGAAAGCAAAGAAACAAATTCTTTATAGTTTAAATAAATAATCAAAAAGTTTATAATAAAAGATGATAGAAAGGTAAAAGTATTCTGAATTTAAAACCTTTTAACAATGTTTAAAAAATAATTTGGTGAAAGGAAAAAGAGCATTGGAATAAAAAATACAAATATACAATTAAAAAAAACTAACTTTGTATATTTCATCAATTTTATTAGATACATGCTCAAAGCATTTCATAAACTTGTCATATCTTTCCCGCTTCACACGTTCAAATGTTTGCTTGGATTTTTTAGCTCTTTTTCTAGCATTTTCAAACTCTGTGTCAGTTTCTTTTAATCTTTCTTTAACACCATCAAGCCTAATAACAAAGAAACAATGTTGTGTAATGCACAATATTAGTAAAAATGTAAAATACAGGATATGTATTCACTAGATTTTATTTCAACCATGAATACGTTAAATAGCTTAAAAACAGTTTTAAATCAAACAATCAAAAATAAAAATGACTATTTAATTGATTATTTGGTCATTAAAAATAAATTAAAATTTAAACAAATTTTATACACACTTTTCCATAGCTTTCATGTTAGGAGCTTGAATTCGTTTCAACAGGGAATGCATGTCATTAATTTCTTTATTCAATTTGCTATCTTCTTTTTTAATCTCATCATTTGTGTCAAGCTAAATTAAAATTAAAACACATATACATTATATTAGGAATAATAATAAAACTCCAAACAATCAACTACTTTTATCAATTGAAGATTTATTGATTATCATAATTGGAACATTATTTTACATTTGTATTCATATTTTGAAGTCAATGGTTTTAGTTCATAATGAATAAAGTATTTACATGCAACATATATCAGCAATTATTTTCAATACAACTTCTACTTGTATTAGA
>BMAW01004859.1:0-10680 GCA_019974015.1 Nephila pilipes | reverse complement strand
AGACTTAGACAGCTGTCAAATGAGTCATTACACTTAGTAAAACAAACTATTTTCGATTATGCGAATGCCTTCACATGTATTTTCTATGTTCTTTTTGAACGACTCTCGTATTCGGATCTGCTATTTCTCTACCTTTGTTTATTACACTCAATTTTCTATTCGAACTATTAACACCAGAAAATATTCAACTGTTCATTTTTTTCCATAAAATTATTTTTCATTTTCGATTAAATAAATTCTAATATTTATAGAAGCTAGTTTTAACCCTCTCGCTCACGAATTAGTAAAAAATCAAATTAAAAAAATCATTAATTTAATTACTATACTTAGATTCTTGTTTTAAATTCTGTAGGAAAAATTATTTCTTTAAGTCTATCCCATTAAGGAAAATTTGAGGAGCCTCACATGAGGTTTGCAAGTTCAATAGGTTGTAAATATGCCTATTCAGAAAAGTGAAAGGAAACAGACAAGTGATAAATTTAAGCTAATTCTTACATTTATTTTAATGTTCTAAAAGATAGTTTAGCAATTATTAATTAATACAATGAAATTACAGATATATTAGAAAAACTATTTTGAATGAAAAGCCTGGAAGCAATGAGTACCTAGTGCTTTCTTGCATCGAGCATATAACATCTAATTTTCCTGGGATATCCGGATAAGTGGCACTTGGCAGCCCTTTTCTCCCTCAGTTTTAGCCGGATAATGCTCACCACCATCTCTTCTCAATTCAGAAGCATCTTGCACTTGTAAGCTTTTCTTTGTTGGTGGATCTCATAATGTACTTATTTTGCCTTTCTTTTTGCTCTGAGTCCCACTGCCTTTATAAATAAGGGAAGTCGCAATGGATGATTTAAATTCTAAAAAATCCACGGATTCATTTTCAGGATCTAATTTCCAAAAGATCCAGCAATTTACGATGCCAACATTTAGCATATGAGGAAAAATTCAGAAGTACCATCATTTATGTTGTAGCTTAAGTCTATACAGACCAAATAATGAATCTATAAGATCTACTCCACCCATATTTTTACTATACATTTCGATGGAAGCAGGTCTTAGAATTTACATAACGTGTTTTTCTTGCCAGCTAAAATGTTTCACAGATCCTACAAGATTTGCTCCAAGAAAAGCTGAGGCTACACGAAGAGCTGAGTTGTCGAACCAGATTGTTATGGTTATGTTTTCCTTACTAGTGGTAATTGAAAATGTGCCTCTTGGATTACGTTTCATTTCATTGATAGGTTTCAATTTATTTGTAGCTTCTTGTAACCCAGTTGTACATATTGTTCCTGTAGGAAAAAAGTTTCTAATCAACAAGGTTCATGAAAAGAAGTATTGTTGTGAACAAATTATTGGAAAATATTTTGTTATTTTTGTGCATTATAAGTTTATAAATCTCCAATACAACACCTCTAATTGCTCCAAATTCTTTACAAAATTCCTTTGATTCAGCATTTGCACCTTGATAAATTTCAAAGGCATAAATATATCTGAAAATTGCAGCTAACACCCAAGAATTTATTCCCTATGGAGGGGGTTTACCTCTTATGTGTTGTTTGATGTTTTACCTTTCTTTGAAAGGAATCATCATTTCATCCACTGACAAATACTCTTCCGGGAAGCAGCTGACAGGAAACACTCTGGAAGAGTGGTCTAATGTTAGTCTGATTTGATACATCTTATTTTATTGTCGGGAAATGAATTATTTTGAAAAATGAAGGTATTTCCTTACTTCAAAGAAGGAGATTTTGCATCATGTAATCAGCAATTATGCTTAGTCTCGTGCAATGTTTGATGCATAGCAAAGTTTTAATCTAGAATATTGAAGGTATGCTTAAAAAAATTATTCCTAAAAATACTTTCTGTTTATGAAGAGAAGAGGCAATTCCTCCCCCCCCCTTTTAATGTGGCATACAAGTTTGATTCATGCACTATTTCTTCTAAGAAAGCATCTGGTAGCATTTTAGAATAATTCAAGATAAAAACCAATGTTTTTAAAAACAACGTTTTTATATTGTGGCAAAGTTTATTCGAAAAAATTATTAAAATATTAGTTAAAACTGGTCGCAAATATCTAAATATTGCATTGTTAGGCAAGTAAGAACGGTTCCCGAAATTTCAGAATTCTAGCTTGATGGGAAGTTGGTTAAATTAACAATAGAAAATTTGATGGCGCACTGATACACACACAGTCAGATACACACCAAGTGAAATACATAAAAACGTTAAAACTAACTAAAATTAATTCATTCATCCGGTAAATTAAGTGGTTGGAATGCAGTTTAACCCAACCACCCTTGGCGATAAGAATTATTTGGCAGTATTTAGCCAAATGTGGCTACCCTGGTCTGTTTTATGGACTTGACGTTCAGCCAAAAAAAATCGCCAAGTTTGGTGCCAATTTTTGAAATCGCGCCGAGTGGTTGGGCTAAACTGCATTATTAAAAAAAATCTTAGTTAAAACTTGTAGCAAATTTTAACTAAGATTGCATTAAGAGCTCTAGCTTGATGGGAAGTTGGTTAAATTAGCAATCTAAAATTTGATGACACACACACACCAAGTGAAATACATAAAAACGTTTTAAAAATAATTAATAGGCATATTTCCAGTTACATGGGACTTCTGATTTCCTAAAAATAGGGGTATATTGTTTGCAAGATCCTTATCTTTTCCTCTTTATTTATTTTTTCAAAAATGATAATGCAAATATATTTTTAATGACATTTACTAAAACTTTTTCAGATGGAATTGACATTTACAACCACGTGTTACTTTAAGCCTCATATGTCTCACAATGGTTTATAATAGATATGATGTTTATTTTTTAGAAGTAAAAAATTTTAATGGGGTTGTATGACACATGTATGTCTTATAACAGGGGGGAATTTTTACTTACCTCATTTGGAAATATATTATAGTAACAAACAAATGATGTAATTTCTACATTAACATCTTTCACAATTTCAAATATTTAATTTTTCGAGACTGGTGCTGCCGGTTGTTATGATATTCTAAAACGATTTGGAGCCCAATTTGATGCTGAAAATGATACGAGGTGTCACTCACTAGAAAAAATTGAGAGAAAAATTATTTTTACAGTTTTTTGAATTGTCTTACAATCTCATATGAGGTCCAGATGAGCGAGAAGGTTAAAGGGTTCTGCTTATCCTTTCTCAGTGCACGAGAATAGTCTGAAAAGTTTCTCACCCAACAAAGATACAAAATATTTTTTCTTTAAATATATTTTCATTTTTCTACATAGTCTTCTTGTAAGTCTACTCTTGTCTCAGCAATTCTCCATCTCTTTAACCTATCCAAATAGTTCACTCTGTGTCTTTCTCTGTAAAATAATTGTTTGAAAAGGTGATGGCCTCCTCCTTTGACGAAACTCGCCTTGTAATATTTAGTTTAGGGAATAAAAAAAAGTTGTTTGGGGGTAGATCTGAAGAGTAAGAAGAGTGGACAAACAGTTTAAACCATAATTCGTGATTTTTTGCCATGGCAACCTGAGACAGTGCATTGCCGTGGTGAAACAGAATTATTTTCTTCTGTAAATGCAGTCGTTTTCCATAATTTCCTCCTTCATCATGCCAAGAAATGATGCTTAGTATGCTCCTGTAATGCTTTTTCTTTTTTAAAAAATAATCCATAAAGATAACTCCCCCCCAAAAGTTGTCATCACTTTACCAGCAGAAAAAAACAATTTTTGCTTTTTTGAAGCAGATTCCTTCTTCGCAGCCCACTGTTTTGAATGCATTTCTGTTTCCTGCGTATAATGCTGTATCTAAGGGCCATCTACAGTAATTAATCGCTGCCAAAACTGTGATTTATTACGTCTACACTGTTCCAACAATTCATTGGAAATGTTGATGGTGATTCTGAGGGAGCGTAGGCAGTTTGCGGCCTTCAAGCCCGTATCTTGTAGCTGTGATGAAGAATGGTTATGTGTGGAGAATTTATCTTGCTAAAAAGTAAGTCAGTGAAAAATCCATTGAAGAGGTGAAGAGATACACGGGGAATTAAAAGATGAGTCTTGAATTTTGTTGAATTTTTCATTGTAGCGAAGGTGAGGTACTAAACAAGCTGCCAGTAAGGGGGAACTAATTAATCGGAAAACTATTGAAGAAAGTTTAAAAGTTTAATTTGCGTACACCGTGTGGGAATGAGAGGTAATCATTGGTCGGTGAGTAGTTCGTGGAGTAGGCGAAAGAGCCGAAGCTCCTCCCAAAAGGAGGGGTAGAATGTTATATGTTGGAAATGTTCTTTCCAACACGTTTTTGGTCTAACGTGAGTAACGAGTGGACAGCTTTCTCCTGCCTAAATCATGATTCTATATGTGACAAACACACTCTTTAAACATATTCATAGCCTCTACTATCTCTCACACTTTAATTCGATTGTCCGCTAACACAATTTGGTGAACTTTAACGATGTTATCGTCAGTGGTTACAGTTTTTGGACGTCCCGAACATTCTTTTCCCAAACTGCTCTGGCCAAGTTTAAATTGAGCTGCCCAAACATTGATGGCGAGACTTTGATCCAACTCATCTTTGATTTGGGTAGGCGTATTGCCTATCGAAACAAATATTTAATGACAGCTCGATACTCAATTTTTTCCATTTTCACAAAAAGATTCATATCGACTCGCTCAAACGTGTTGCGATCAATGTTGCGAAATCATCAATTATGAGCCAAATGCAACGGACTCCTAATCAAAAGGTAATAAATATCACACAGAAATATCGGACACCATACATGCCAACAATATTGATTTGCAACATTAGTTAGCTTGCCGTCTTTTACACTATTGAGTTTAACCATTTTTAAAGGACATTTTTCTTCCACCTTGGAGATTTTTCAGCTCGTCTTTTCAACGACTTGGATCTGTTTTCTTAATTCCATTATTTCCTTGGCGTTTAATGACAAGATCTGACTCCAGCGCCATTATTTTGTTTGCTTAATTTCGGACTTCATAATCTTCACTTTCACAGTATTACCATGTTTCATTCCGAAAAGGCTGCTCTTGATACTAAACAGGATGAATCAACTTCACGTGTGGCGTTTACAGCATTGTCGTTTGGGGAAGAAGATCCTTCACTTCGGTTTTTCCTGATCGTATCACAATTTATTATAACTGCTGTTACAAGTGGGTGCATTAAAGTTCACGCACTTGTTGCTACTTCGAGCTCAAACGCTCTATCTTGTGTTAAGGACATTATTATAACATTAGTCCTTAGTGCAGCTACTTAGAGTTCTCTTTGACCTTGTACTGGACAATCGAATATTACATAAGTCCTCAGTACAGTTGCTCAAAGTTCTCTGTAGCATTGTACTTTTTTCATCCGATGCCCGTCTCCGACGTTTCAGTCATAAGTCGACGAGCAGCCCAATACAGTGAAGAACGATACAAGCAGTCCACAAAAACGTAGTCAGTAACATACAAAGATGAGGAGTTAAAAGAGTTAAAAACATTGAGCATAAGCTGAGGTATTCTCCAGTCATAATCACGCCAAGGTCGCAAGGAGGACAAATATCTGGGCTCGTTAGTCCATTCATATACAGGTGGCTTTGTAAAAAGTCGTGGCCCATAGCAAGTCTAAAGCAGGCCACTCCAACTGCTCTAGGCAAGAAACAGGAAATTCTTGAAGACTGAATCGATAGAGATTTCCATTTTTCCCCTGAAGTCTTTTCACTGTACATCCTAAGAAGGTTAGAATTGAGGGAAGAGGATAATGTCAGAGGGAGGGGTCACTCATTGTGCCCCTGTCGTCTATAAATGACTGACTTCTTATCGCCTTGAAAGCAGCCCTTTCTGTATTTTAGACAGGTGTAGCATTGTACTGGACTCTCGAATCCTACATTTATCATCCCCAGAACAGCATATAGAACGATTTATGAAGCATTACGCTGGATGATCAAACTTAATTTTTTTCGTCCACAGCGCAGCTTACCAGAATTGTCTGAAGCATTGTACTGGACTTTAAAATCCATTTTTCATCGTCCTCATCGCAGTCAACCAGACCATTTGAAGCCAGCTCATCTTTTCCAGACGCAGTCAACAAGGAGACCCCTTTTGATATCGTCACTCAATTTGCTAGACTTCCACGTCCTGTAGTCCGATTCCAACGTTCACTGTCTTCGTGACTGCAGGGGGAGTACTGTGGAGACTGGTAATCACATAGAACTACAGCGTATTGATAATTCTACCACTATGAGGACGAGCCGGCTATAGTGGTAAAGTAAGCCAGCTTAAATGATGTGAAGCTAAAGTGAATTAAATTCCTTCAGCTAACCAATATATAAGAAAGCACTAAGAAGCAATCGAGGGAGAAACGGCATTGGGGTTATATGTTTTTCTCTTCTAATTTGTAATTTTTATTGGTTGTGGAACGCTAACTTATGTTTGTCCTTTATTTAAATTATTTTTAAACGTTTTTTAATAAATCGTTATTGTTGGAATGTGTTGTGTCCATGCCAAAAATATGATATGAGAACATGTCCGGGTCAACAATTTTGCAATCAATGTTGCCATTTATGAACCGAATGCAACCCTATCAGAAGGTAAGAAATGTCAACAATACGATTTATTAAAAAACATTTAAAAATAATTCAAATACAGAATAAACATAAGCTGACGTTCCACATCCAATTGAAACAACAAAATAGTTGAGAGAACCGTTAAACCTCAAATGGGGTTCTTTTCTCGAATGCCTTTCACAGCTATATATTAGGTAGTTGAAGGAATTTAGTTCACTTAACCTCTCATTAGTTAAGTTGGTTTGCCTTGCCAGAATAGCCGATTCGTCCTAATAGTTATAGAATAGCAGTACGCTGGAGTTCTGTGTGATCATCAATCATCATAAACGATTGTCAAACAACAACTGCGAGTCCAAAATGACAGCAATTTTTATGAGTACCTGTAAAAAGATACACAGCCCCATTCCCTAGCTTATATATATATATATATATATATATATATATATATATATATATTTCAGAGCATTTATGAGAAGCAGGAGAGAGGAAAGACATATGAAGCTCTGCATAAAAGAAAAGTTGTGTAGTGTATTTTTCATTCGGAAAGTGTTTTGTTAGTTTAGAGTTTGCTGAGAAAAGCGTGTTGTCCCTCGAACAAGAAGATGAAATGCTTACTAGCAAGTATCGGAATTCGATAGATGCAGGATCGTTGCCTATAGAGAGTGGGGATTATGGTTCCATGATATATCACCTGTCGCATTGGATCGAAATCAAAATACTGTCATACGAACATGAAATCAATAGGTTTCTGAGGTCAAGAGTTGGGAGGATCTCCACGCTCTCCCGTAACTAAAAACAGAGAAGAAAGACATATTGTGAAGTCGGCCCATCAAAAACGTACAGCCACATCACGGACCATTAGTCAGGAAACGGGCACGTTTGCAGCACGCCCAGTATCCGCTTGTACGGTGCGACGATGTTTGCAGCAGTGTAGACTGTCAGCATGGAGACCATTTCTTCGGCTTAACTTGACAATGCAGCATAGAGAGACATGGTGACTCTGGTTCACCGAATGACCAAGCTAGATACAGGAGGAGCACAGTGTTGTCTTTTCAGATTAGTCTCATTTATGAGTGCAGTATTTTGATCTCCGTATACGTGTCTGGAGTCTCCGAGGTAACTGCTTGTCACCTGCTTGCATTCGATATTGTCTTAGGGGCCCTTCATCTGGTGTGAGGGTTTGGACAGCCTTTGGGTACACAACACGCACATCTCAATTTCGGATCGACGGTATTTTGAATGCAAATAATTATATTTCTGATATCTTATGTCAAGTGGTTGTGCTCTATCTTCCAGACCTGCCAAACGTTGTATTCCAACAAGATAATGCAAGATCATCGATTGTTGTCCTGGCATACACAGTCTCCAGATCTGTCATCCATTGTCAGTTCTGGAGACTGTGATCTATTGAAAACATCTGGTCATGAATTGAAGATAAACTGTACATTCATCCCTCTCCAGCTAATACTGTTGATGAAGTGTGGCATAATCTTGAAGCGACATGAAATTAGTTGCTGGTTTTTGTCAACCATGTCTAGTTCGCTCCAAGTCCAGTTCGCTTAACCGGGTGAGGCCATTTAGCTGTTGGGAGAAAGTGCAGCTGTTTCAATCAATATCGCACCCCTGTAAGCTCCTAAACTGCTTGCAGTTTAATCATTTTGTCTTTGGGCCATACCGTTTACGTGCAATAAATAACTTTTTTTGTAATTGCTTTCCTTCATGGTGTTGTAAATCCTTCTGAAGGAACGATGTTTTCGGAGAAAGAGGGAACGTTTTCAATAGACATGGAAATTTTTTTCTCGTTTGGAAAATAAATTAATTGATGATGATGTTTCCCACAAGAACAATTACGGGATTTGCACATCTTCTCGCAGCGCTCAAAGGAAAAACACTTGAATCAAAGATTATTCTTTTTTAACTATTTCGACACTTTCCTTTACAGACATTTTCTTAAAATTCTGACATGAATTTAGAGAATAGTTTTCATTTTTACACAAAGTACAACTATGATGATTTTTCACTCCAGACACATATACATTTGAAACAGTTTTATTATTATTATAATTGTGATGTTTATTCACATAATTTCCCCCACTTCTTTTATTGTCGGTGCCTGAAAATAATTTTGCATAAAAAGATTTTGGCTTTTGTGTAACTTTTAAAAATAAATAAATATCGCTTTCACGTCCCATAATTTGGGTTGCAAACCATGTTTCTTCTTGCTTTACTGCTATGTGAGACTTTAATTCACGATCTAATTCACTAAATATCTTATCTGAAACTATGAAAGAACATAATGATTTGAAATAATTTACTTTCTTTTTTCAGGGATTTAAGACTCATTTTACCACAAAAAATAGGAACTCTTAATTCCCAATATCAAAACTAAGAAAAAATGGATTCAAAAGAAACTATACCCTCGTCACAGAACACAACTCTATTAAATTCAAATTATCAATCACAGAACACAACACTATTAAACTCAGATTACGAATTACAACGCACAACTCTATTTAACTCAAATCATCTAACACTATTAAGCTCAAATCACAGAATGCAACATTATTAAATTCATTATATCAATCTCACTGAGCACAGCACTATTAACTCAAATTATCTATTATAAAACACAACACTAATTAAATCAAACTATCTACCACATAATATAACATCGCTTAACTCAAATTATCAAGCAACACCTACTATGCAAAAAAAAAAAAAAAATCACAAAAATATTCAGCAATAAGAAATTCTCTAAAAGGTTTTACTCACCACAGTTTTAGACCGTATTACCCAACTCTTCACCACTCCAGAATGCCTTTCCCGCGCAAACAATAAGGATTAACAATGTGCTGATAACAACGGAAAACACTACCACAACCCGCCTCATCAATAACTAATTGTTTTTTCAAGTATGAAGACCTTACACTATTATCTGACACCAACATATTTGTACTAAAGCAAAACAATTAACTGTTAGGGGGAATGACATTAACTCTAGATTCAAGAGTAAAATTAAGAGCGCTATATCACACACAGCATCTTTATTTAACTACCCCATGAACCTATGTGATACCCCATGATCATATATTTGTAAGTACACTATCTACAAAATTTTTTTATCTTACTTGTAACAAAGTTAACAGTGCCATCTATAGACGTAAACATTCTTACCACATTGGTTATTCACAATACTCTGTGGTTGTAACATAGACGCAGAGATATATACAAGAAAAGTTTCATGAACGAAGAAAAAAATCAATATAAATTACTCAGCAGTATATAAAAAAAGATTTTAAGAAACTTACATGAGGCAGAAACAACAGATTAAAGAAACATCTGAGGTAATGTGATGGATAATGAAATGGTGATGGATATTAAAAATAGAAAGTCGAGATCAGTGTCATTTATCTGAGAGTACTATATACTACATCATAAGAAAAATCAAATTTAAAATGAAAAAAAAAAAAAAAAAAAAAAAACTAAGTAGAAAACAAAATTCCATTTCTTAAGGAACTAAAATTTAAAAATAAAAATAATCCTTACTCCATTTTATGATTATTATATTTTAAATTACATTTAATAATTTTCAAAGGGTAATACGGTTGCTCAGAAACTTCGTGAAAATTATCAGAGTTTTTGGAAAAAGCATTATCTTCTCGATTCTAATGCTGTAATTATAAATAATTTTTCGAAGCCTTAAGAAGTTTATCAATATTGGTACTTTATAAATATTAAAACTAAATTTATTTCTCTTATCGTTTATATCACTATACGTTTTGATATCTTCTATTTTAAAAAATATCTAAATATCGCGATTCATTAATATTTTCGTTAGTCTGCACAATTTTAAATACTCAGTATAAAAAGATAGAAATATTTTAATATCTTTATTGATATCATTTTGAAAGATTGTAGCATCATCAATGTATTTAAACATATTTAAACTATTATTTTCAATGCAATTATATTCATATATTTGTAAGTAAGTGTTAGCTTAGTAATTATTTGCAGTCCCATTTTGTGGTATATTTTTTAATTTGCTTATGTATTTTATTATTAAAAATATATATAATTTACATTTAAAACTATATAATTAAATTTTTCATTTGCTGGATACCTTATTAAAGCAAGTTTCT
>BMAW01004853.1:75564-111825 GCA_019974015.1 Nephila pilipes | reverse complement strand
AATTTGGCAGAAGAAATTTTTGAGTTGCATATCTGTTCTACTAAAGTTTGTTTTAACTGAGTAATAATATTTCAATTCACAAGAACTTAAAATAAAATAATTAAAAATTTATGTCGCATTGCAGAGTGCAGCAGTGTTAAAGCGATCGCTGCGCCTCCAGCTCTCATATAAAATTCTATTCATGTTGCAAGAATATCTAACACCACTAATTTAGTTATATTACAAAAAAAGACCTATAAATAAATGCCATTTATTAATTTTCTGGCAGTACTCATTTCGTGGATTTCAACTTTTTCGAGCTCACATTCGACGTCGAGGCTTCACTGCGTGAAGCCCCGAAAGCAGCGCTCTCCCGTTTTGCGGAAATTGTTTATTTTTCGTCCTGATTTTTTGCATCAGCAATCAATACATCTTGAGAACTATACTGAACTATCTCTTTTCGAGAAAAAACGTATAGTTTTTTCTCAAAATCAAAAACTTTGCTCGTTGCATAAACAACGTTTTCCGACCCTGAGGGGTGGAAAAAAAAAACTTTTCATCCATGGATTACCCAACCAAAATAATTCTGATGATCTCCGAAGCAGGACTTCCTCAAGAGGTAAGTACTAGCTTGGGAAATAATAGCTTGCTTACTGCTGACGATTGCAATCGTCTCATCACATCGCTTGCTTCTGCGCAGCATGACTTGCTGTCATCTGCTATAGGAAACATATTAAACAGCCCCGGCCCAGAGGATATCCCCCTAATTTTGCATAAAAATTTACTGAATCTCGAGCACACCATTTATCGTGCTAGCCTTCAGGCCAAGTTTAACGAGGCCAACGAAACAATTGCAAAACTTGCCATAGAAAATCAAAAAGTTACCCAACTACAACAAACGCTCACTACTGACATTAACACCCTCCGAGAGAGTATCAAAGAGGAAATAATACAATCTCTCAATTTAAATGCCCCCCAAGAAGATGGTTTCGCGACCGTTTCCAGAAAAAAAAAATTTAAAGGAAAGAATATCACGCACCACTATTCTTTCAAACCCAGCACATCAACCGCTCCGGACACCCCCCTCATCTAACCAATTCGATTCGCTTGAGATTGAGGAGGCAGTTATGGAAACCAATGATGAGGAAACCACTAACAAATCAAAAATCCCACCCATTATTCTTACTAAGGTAAAAAATCCTAATGATCTCATCAAAAAAATAAATACAATAACCAATGAAAAAATAATAGGAAAAATTAATGGTACAAACTTAAAGGTCTTTCCAACTACTGCGGATTCACTCCGCAGTATACAAAAACACATTGCTGACAATAAATTAGAGTCGCATACTTACGAACTGCCCGGCCAAAAATTGGCAAAATTCGTTATCAGAGGACTACCGGTGGACACTGACCCCGCTACCATTATATCTGAATTAGGCGGTTTCGGCTGGAAAGTCGAAACTTGTCATATAATGAAAAGTCGCAAGACTAATCTTGCAATGCCATTGTTTTTAATACAGGTCCCAAAAAGCCCAAAAAACGCAGAAATATTTAGTGTTGACCACATTGGATATTTAAAAATAAAAATAGAGCCCCTTAAAAAACGAATAATTCCTAACCAATGCTACAGGTGTCAGAGCTTCTACCACCATAGCAAGCACTGTTCCCGTTCCCCTCGCTGCCTCAAATGTGGTGAAAGCCACTTTTCGAGCCAATGCCCCAAACCAAGAGATACTCCAGCTAAATGCTGTAATTGCGGCGGTGAACACACCGCCAACTTTACTGAATGCCCTAAGAACCCTTTAAATTTCACCCCCCCCCCCCGCAGTTAATACTTGGGAGGAAAGGGCAAAAAAAAAGAGCCCAGGCCTTAGCAGAATCGAACAAACCTGATACCATCGAAATCACACCAACGCCTGCACCACCAGCGCCATCTTCCACACCCGCCACTGCTCCCACCCCAGCCAGCCCCGAGGAAACAAACAACACTCTCTCCGGCGACTTTAAAGAAATCCTAAACCTTTTTAATCCATCAAAAATATTAAAATCTATGAATCTTCTAAAAAATATTAGCATAAACTTAAAAAAAAGTTCAGACGCACTTCAAAAATTTGAAATAATTTTTGAAAGCATACCTCAGTTACTGGACATAATTTTTAATCCTCCACACACTATCCCTCCCCCATTCACAATAATCAGCTGGAATGCCAACGGTATTAAACAAAAAATAGATGAATTAAAAAACTTCATTTCACATCATAATCCGGACATTGTTGGCATTCAAGAAACCCACCTCAATCCCCCAGATCCCTTAAAAATTCCAAATTATACTGTTTATCGCTCTGATCGCCTCTCCCACCGAGGAGGGGGGACAGCTTTAATTATTAAAAATTCAATACCTCATCATCTCCTCATTAAAGCCACACCCAGTTCCGAAAACACAACAATTAACATTGAAACACGCAATCACAGAAAAATCACTATTTCAACAATTTACCATCCACCTCAAAATCACATTAATAAACAACACATCGGGAATATTCTTGAAAATTGTTCTCAGGGAATTATTTTCGGCGATTTCAATTCAAAACACCCTTCCTGGAACAGAGGACGAGCAAACAGGAACGGCAACGCCATCTATGATCTGATCACGGATAAAAACTTCGTTATTTCAGCTCCAGATTCTCCCACACACTTTCCCTATAATAGCCCTACCGATAGCATCATTGATTTCGGTATTTTAAAAAATATTACACATTGCAACTGTGATACCATCACAGATTTACCCAGCGACCATAACCCTGTTTTTTTCGAACTCTTCTTGGAAAACATTCTCCCCTGCCCCCTCCGCACCCTCACCACTACAGATTGGTTTAAATTTAATAGTACCATCTCAGAACTTCTTCCCGGCAACCCTCAGATTACAAACATTGATGAGATTAATTCTTCTATTCATAATTTCACAGAAAAAATGCAAGATGCCATTCAAACATCGAGCACCACAAAAAATATCTCCACCCCACACCTACGCCTACCCCCCTACATACTTGACCTAATTAAAGAGAAAAATAGAACTAAAAAAATTTGGCAACACACCAGGACCCCCCCCCCCCTTTAAACAGGAGGTTAACAGGATACAACGCCTCATTAAAAAACAAATACAAACATTCAAAAGTAAAAAGTGGTCAGATCTTTTAAATGAACTTAACACTCAAGACAACAGCTTGTTCGAAATGAACAAAAAACTCACCAGAAAATTCCAACCCATTCCCCCATTAAGCGGTCCAGTACTTATACTAAAATTAGAACGATACAGAGTAGATTGCAGGGCTCTTGCGCAAGGATGACACGCAAAATCGTAAAGCGTTCCATATTTTTTTTAAAAATTATTTCTTCGAATCGTTCCATATGAAAGAGGGTATTAATTGATACCTTTTTTTTTTACCTGTACATGAATTTTTGTTGAAATTATCTTACGGACTGAAAAAAACAAAGACTTATTTTACATTCATAGCTTTGTTAATAGTCATTTTAATGAATTTACATGCAATTTTTTATCGCATTCATTAATAATAATAATAAAAAATTCCAAGATAAATAAATAAATATATATTTTCAAAAAAAAAAAAAGTTTTTTACCCATTTAATTTTTTTAAGTTATAATTTGACAAGTTATTTTTAAAAAAATATTAGGCAAGATTCATTGCTCACATTTTTTAAAACGTTTTTATGTATTTCACTTGGTGTGTGCGTGAGTCATCAAATTTTCGATTGTTATTTTAACCAACTTCCCATCAAGCTAGAGCTCCGAAACTTTGGGAATCGTTCATACTCGCTTAATAACGCAATATTTAAGACATTTGCGACAAGTTTTAGCTAATATTTCAATAAACTTTGCCACCATATGAAAACGTTGGTTTTTATCTCGAATTATTAGTAATTAGCCTTGTAATTATAATGGATGTAATAATACCAAAACATTGCTTGTATTTTTTCACTAAAGATAAGTACACACTCTTGTGTGATTTTGTAGTTGAATAAATATTTTGGAAATAAATTATTTCTATTTGTTTTTGAAATATCCATTGCTTAAAAAAGCTTCCTTAGCAAGTTTATTTATATAATGAGTGAGCTGTTTTATATATAATAATACTTGCATATAAAGAGAACAAAACATATTCGTGCGTATGATGTGTAATACACATATTTAAAAAAATATGCAGTCGAATCTTAAAACACAGTCTCATTTATATATTTTGAAGATAATGAAAGCTATATATTTAATATATAGCAAAGAACTCAAATATTAGGAAAATGCTAATTTTCTTTAAATGTATTTTCTAGGCTTTTCAATTCAAAAAATTTCATTTATTTAATTAGCCAGATTTTTTTTTTTAATTCTTGTGAATTATTCTACTTGAAATAATTTAAAATTTTCAAGATAAGATGAAAATGTACAGAAACATTTATGTCTATCAGAAATGTTACCATGAAGCTTTAAAACTAAGAACTTGTGAATTCCATATGTAGACTGATTCTGTTATTGTACAAGTACTTTGTACACTATCAGAAAAATCTAAAAGTCAATCCATGATTTATAAAGCAGGCTTTTGCTCTTTTTTGGTAATTAAACAAACCAAATGTGTTTAATGCAATTTAAAAAACTTTTCTGTATAGTACTTTGCAAAATGAATACATAATTAAATGTAATTGTTACAAAACGCCGAAGGATTAATTTCATATTTGGTAACTGTTTTATCAAATTCAGGGCGAAAAATGTACTAATATTTTGATTTGGATTTTTTGTGCGTGTGATTTTCATCAGTTGTTTAATATATTCAACTGATATTTAATAAGTTTTGATATTTGAGGAAATTTATCTGCTTTAGAAACAATTTTCATTTGATTAATCTTTGGGTTTCTGTTTGGAATAAGATGCCCTAGGAATGGATAAAAGTTATGAACAAACTATGTTTTTATGATTTTAATCCATTTTTAATATTTTAAATTTTTTTTTTTCCTCCATTTTCTTGGATGCAATTTATCTCATTTTGTAAATGCATATGTAAGTTTTGTCATCAGAAAAAGAAAAAAAAAAAAAACAATGGGATGTTTATTAATGCATCACATGGAATTTCTTAGGATTGAAATTCTATTCAAAAGTGGAATTGATATTAAAATGCTTCACAAACAATGAATATGTGTAGAATTCTGCATATTCTATTTTATTCAGAATTTATACCAACAAAAAAATGAAACTGACTGCTGAATCCACAGTTCAAACTCTTAATTGTGTATTAAAAGGTGTTTGTGTTTATATTCTAAAAGAACTAATTGCAAACTAGTGGAGACAACTATCAAATCAATCCAGAAATGCTGTATTTACATTACATGAGCATGTTACTACCATGTAAACAAGCAGTTTCAAATTCAAATTTTCATTGTGTTCTAATACTTTTTTTTGTCAACTGTATGTAGTAATTTTTTATTTGATAATGATATAGTTTTAATATTAGATAGGCAAACATATCAGAACTGAAAAGAAATTTTAGGAATAATTTCAGGGATGCAAGATATTGCTCTGATTGCGCAGGTTCTGTCAAAAGAAAGGATACTTTATTTTACAAATAAAACGAATTTATTAACAAAATATTAAACTACAAAATTAATGATAAACACATCAGTGTTAATTATACTAATTAAATACAGTAAAACAATTTCATTAGTAAGCATTTATTATTAAATAACTTAGAGCAATATTAGTTATTGAATACTAAAGTGAGGATGCTGAACGGTTTTTCAAAAACTTCCCAAAGATGAATTTCGGAAAGGAAACAATTGATAAGATATTTAATGAAACACTCCACCCTCTTGAAGCAATGCAAGTTTTTCAAACCATTCTTTCATCTATCATTTATTATCTTGAATAATACACTACTTTATAATATTTTATTCATCGTGTTTAAATTTTGTTCTTCCAAATGCAGTTTTCTCTAGCATGAAGTAGAAATGACTAGATTACAAAATAAATTTATTAAAGAAATATGCTTGCACAAGAAAAGATAAAAAGAAACTGTTACAAAAAATAAATAAAGAAAAAGAATGATTGTTTGTAAGATTCATTCATCTCTGTATAAGAAAATAGCATCTTTATTAATACACATATTCAATGAAAAGGTGATTATATGATATTATTAAATTGGCACCATTTTCCATGTTACCCAGAAGGTAAGAATGCATTACCCCATTTGTCGAAATAAGAAAGGGGGTTCCCCAGTAATTCTATATTCTTTACATACAGTGGTGAATCTATGGGGTGGGTACGGGCTCCCATTGTAATTACACGCACAGACAAAATAACAGACCTGAATAGGAAATTCAGACCAAATTTAAAAGTACTTATTTTGTTGTTTTACTTCAGAGTTGATTGTGTGTTCAAGCAGCGGAGATTGAGCAATTAATTGTATTGTAAGGTTCAGTTCTTAATTTGATTATGATCCTTACATTCATATTTATAATTAATTTTTAGATTAAGAAAACATAAATAAATTATGAAATAAACACAGTTAAGTCTTATGAACTTTTTGAAGAAAAAAATAAATGTGCCCCTCCCCACCTGACAATTTTATCTAAATTCATCACTGCTTAAGATTCACACTATTTTTAACAAACTAATTTTATCAAAAATACTGCTATTTCTATAATATTTTAAATAAGATTAAGTTTATCGATTAAATATAAATATATATTTCAGAATGTATGAAGTTGTTTTTAGGATTAAACATCAATTCATATACTATATTTCTAGACTAAATAATTTTAAAAAGTAAACAATTTTCTAGATTAAATATCTTTATATTGAAAGAGCATAAAATAATTTCCTTAAATAATTACATAAAAAGTAATTATCACAAAAAAAGAAAATTATTATTGGTTATAACTTGTATTAATTAGCATTGGTAGAATTTATGTAAATTGAGGAATAGCTGTCAGATAAAGATTTTTGGTGGCAAAATTTATCTGAAAATTATACTTGTGACCAACAAATTCAGATGTAATCAACCTGGTTTCCTTTAAAGAGACTTGAGCCATTTTTTTTAAAATTAATGCATTTAAAAATTTGGTTTTAGCAAGCTATGTAGTGTTTCTATTCAAGAAATGATTTTGCATGAAAATTTGAATACATTGTTATCACAATTTTAAAAATTTAAATTTTTTGAAAAAAAAAATTTCAAAACCCTACTCCTCCTTTATTTATTGATTTTTTACAATGAAAATTTTTTGTAACATTCTCGAGTATATTTAAACAACTTTGGGCATCGACTTTGTAATAGCTTATTTAGTTTTGGAGAAAGAAAATAAAATGTGGGTCTGCATGCTAAAATCCAGCAAAAACACACATCTTTCACATTTTAATTTTTTTTAAAATTAAAGCAAGCATTTCTTTGCAAAATGGATCCTTAATTTTGTTATGTGCATTATATATAACACACAGAAAAAAATGGAAGTGACTGATTAATATTGTAGGAAGAGTAGCATTTTAAATGCAATGATGTATTAAAAAAAACACAAACTGAGAAAAACCCTTTTAAAGTTTATAACTCTGGAAAAATAAATAGTATATGCTTCAATTAACTTAAAACACCCTTTTATATCATAAGCTATATGTTTTTTTGTAGAAAAGCATTTAGTCTACTTATTTTTTTTAGTTTACTTTGACAAACATGAAAAATGGAAGATAATGTAAAATAATAATAAATACAACCACTTTCAAAATTTTGTACTTCCTATATCACCAATATTATATTCATATGAAAATATATAATGAATAAAAACACAAATTATGAAAAAAATTATATTAATTGCCTTAATTTAAATATACATGCACATTTTACAAAGAAAAAATTATGTTACAGATTTACGTTACTATTTACACTTTAAAAGTATCCTGGTCTATATAAAACACCTTCCTTTTTTATCATTAATGTTTCTATTTTTTAAACTGCTTTCTTTACCAGTTTACGTGCACACTGATATTTGGTGTTTTTACTTCTCATTCTAAACAATTTTTTTCGCGTTTCCAGTATTACACCAAGATCAGGCATGTATTTTCCAAAAGGTATGCATATATCTTTTCATGTCTCCTTGACACTTTGTTACGTCCCTCAGTTAAATTTATAAATGGCTTCTGTTACTCCATGTTTCACAAGAACTTTGTGCACAAATATTTCTTTTGGACACTTCGACTAAATCATATTATGCAAACTTTCATTTGAATTTTTGTGTACTGCAATTGACACACGTTTCTAAGAGTTCATTAGAAGTTGGTAAATAGAAAGGATATGGGGCAAAAAGCTTTCTTTTATTGGTGTTCCCACATGCAGTTTGTAGGAACCTGGTTTTTCTCCTTTTGCTATTGAAGATTGGTAAAAATATCAAGAACTAACACCTTTTGGACATTTTGAATGTTGAGGCTTTTTGTCAGTCAAAAGGCTATGATGCAATGTGGCATATATTGCTCTTTTCGTGGCAACAGCATCCCCTTTGTTTTTTAATGTGACCTTCTGATAATTAGAAGTTAATTTCTTTATGATAGTCTCTTTCAAAATTCCATAACCTTTTCCACCTATAGAGATGCTTCAAGCTCTCAATTACTTCACAACATTCCGTAAAGCAGTTCCTAAACTTCTACTTACATGGTTTGCGCATTACCCCCCCTTTTTTTTGACAATATCCCTTTAGATATTTCTTTCAGAAAAATAATTGAAAGTTTTACAATCTCCATCAGACAATAATGTAGAATACTGAAATCCCAATGATTGTGATCTTTCCCACACGATCAATGCTGCCTCCTTTTCCACTGAAAATGATGAACAGATGTGATTGATATCACACACCAAGTTCTCTTTTTGCTATGGAACAATGTTGACATACTTTACACACAACTTCAAATTCAATGACATAGCCTGTAAGTATATCAGTGACACAACAAATACCATTTAAAGATGTATGGCCTCGTGTCAACCAACTACTATCAAAAGAAACACGTCGACAAATGGGACACCAGCAGGTACTTCATATGCATTTCGTACTTCTTTTAGCATAGTCTTTGCAGCAACATCATAGGTTTTGTGATGAAGTTTGGTACATTTGCTGTATGTCCTCAATAAAAAAAGGCAAGATATTTATGGCTGAATAACCTTTCCCTATGTTGCAGAATGATTGTGTAACCCATAAATTGATATCAGAAACAGTATTTGCTGGCCTTTAATTCGATGCTTCTACAGCACAAACTTTAGAAGCACAAGAACTGCAGATTAAATTTAAAGAATAGGAAGATCCAAACTTTTTTCCATGTTCAAGCTTTAAAGTTTTTTTGTCATATTCTGAGCATTTCAGTTTGTCAAACAGGTTACAGGTTTATAGAAAGTTTTCAAATAAGAAATTATTCGAACAACCAGTCTTTTCAACATTTAATAACTGTTCAATTCTGCTATTAGGAAGAACAATTTTTTCTTCTGTAGTATCAGCTTTATTCTCATTATCACTACACCAATGTTTACTGTTCATATGCTTAAAATGACATTGCCGTTTTACACGAGGCATTTTTAATCTTCCAATTAATTCTCAAAAAAATAAACACTAATATTTTCAACAGATTCAGCTCAAATAATAATGAAAGAAAATCTTGTTAAAGACTGTTTTTTCTTCCATTATAAAATGTGTTAATAATTAGTTTGATATCAACACTACAAAAAAAACATTATATATCAACAACAAATTGCTTGTATTGAAAGTTGTAGTAACAAAAAAGAACGCTAAAATGTTACAGTTATGATTAAAATGGAATAAAATTAGTTTCAGAAAAGTATTGATAAAAAAAGTAATAAAGTTACTGGCATACCTAAAAAAAAGGACGTGATAAAGTCCCAAAGCTTTTTTATTTACTTCTTTCAAAATCATTTCTTTTCAAACTTCCTCATGCTTCTACATACAAAAGTAATATATCAATCAAAAGATAATAATTCAGATAATATTTTTAAATAAATTTTTTTAAAAAAATCAATTTTTAGTCATTTTTGGGGTACTGAGTCCTGAATTCTAGAAAGAGTTCTTAATTATTTACCAAAAAAAACCAAATATTTGGTTAATAATTCCATCAACACCTTAATTCCTGACAACCTTCTGTTTGAAAAACTAAAATGCTTTGTTTTTGGAAGAATTTCCTTATATTTAGGAAACACACTTCAAATTGATGACAAGATGAATGAAATTAACTCTGATCTTCTAAATCTGAAATGTATAAAAATAGTATGAATATTATGAAAATAATCTGAATAAGATTAAGAGTATATATTAAAATCTACTCTAAACACTACTCAAATCATATAAATAAATCAGAAAATCTGAAATGCAAATAATAAGGGAATAATCACAGTCCTTCACAAGTAATCTTAATAATAATTCACATTAATAAGAAATTTATATAATGATGCTGAAAATAAGACTATTTACATAATCCACAAATTTTCAAATAATAAATCTAAATTTTTCACAAATAATTCAAGTATTAATTTAAATTAATCAAAAATTTTCAACTAAAGTGATAAAAACTGTATCACCTTTCCAGAATATATTAAAAAAAAAGTTCTCCAAATAAAAATGGTCCTTATATAGAATACTATTTACTTTTCAAACATGATTTAATTCTTATAAAAGCTTAAAAGAATTTAAAAAGTGATAATCACTATTGAAAAGTGAAACTTGGATTATTTATGTTCCAGTTAGAATGGCTCAAAGAAAGAAAATTTAGTTCAAATCGGGAATAGGGTGTCCCCTAGGAGATTGGCGACTTCCTAGATAAGTTGCCAAACTTGCGTGATTTAAGCATTGAGAATGCTTAGGGTTACCATGACCTAAAGTGCTAATTATCACTACCAAAGGTCGCCAAAGCTTCCAAAAGTCGCCAATCTCCTAGGGGACACCATATTCCCGATATGAACCAAAAATTTATTTTGACATCAAACCAAAGGAAAAGGCTAAACTTAACAATTGGATATATCTCCATAAGGATTTCAATTTTTAATAAAAACCAACTTCTTTTATCGATAAAAGTACAATTGATGGCTTTTTGTCAATTTCTTTTCATTCAAATTCTGAAATAAATAAATACATTGTTCCTGTATATAACTGGCCACTGAATAACACATTAGCATGATTTTATGTCATCATGAATATTAAAAATGCTGAATGAAAAATTATATAACAAAGTGAATACCAGTATGCATTATAAGTATTATTTACTTGACTAATTTCAGATCCTTTTCTAATGACTGCCTTTTTCTAACCAGCTAGTGTAGTTATTTCAAATATTAAATTATGTGGTATATTTGATTGTGCTTGAGATATGAAAGAAATATAAGTTGTTCCTGCATATAGCTGGTCACTGTATAACAGATTGTCTTGATTTCATTTCTCAATACATATTAAAAATACTCATTATAAATACAGGTATTCTCACTTAATATTATTGGTTATCTGGTTAAAAAAATATTTTACGTTAAATTTCTTTGCTTTTTAGACGGTCTTGAATTTCTTGCTGTTACATCTGACATGTAATATTTTTATTTGCTGGAAATTTTTAATAATGTTAGGAGACATTCCAGGAATTGAAAGATGTATACCATTTATGAAAGAATCCATAGTTTCTATAGTATAATTTTTCTTCATCAGTTTTAACACTAGCAAATTGATTCTGCATTGTTTGTATCTTGGCTGTAAAAGAGACCTTTTCATCAAGTTTAATGTTAACAAGATTTTTCAGTTTCTTTAAAGATTGCCTCCTTTTCTAGTCTTAAATGATTTGCATCCTCATTTATTACAATCAAATTTTCATTAATTGTAACAGCATTGTTAAAAGAAATGATATTTTTCTTAAATTTTTGACATACAAAATGTATACGTTTACAAATAAGAAATCTTCTGGAATAATCAATATAAGTGCAAGTGAGGGAATGGATGCATATGTTACAATTATCACATCTAATGCTGCAATCACAATAGGTGTTTTTTCAATGGCAAAATATTCTTTCGTTTTAGAGAAACTTTTATCGTGTCACTGTTGTAACAGTAATATTTTTTAAATTAATTTCCCTCATTCCACAAGATAATTCTATCCATTATTATTATTTGCAATGGCACTAAGAAAAATTGAAAAAGAATTATCAAACCTAATTGTAAATTACCATTAGCTTCTTCACATTTGAGTTGCTGTTGGTGTTAATAACTCAACGAACTCTAGCAATAGGTCCAAATTGTCATCCTCTATAGAAAATTTTTAAAAATAATCAATGATTGTTTTGGTTTCTTCATCTTCTTTATATTCTTACACAAATTATTTGTACATGCATTAAAAAGTTATTTAATTTATTTCATGTAAAATCTTATTAAATTTCTTTCCAATGACATCCTTCAATTTTTTATTTTAGCATTTATTTGTCTTTTCCAAGCACACAAGATAATTCAGCTGCATAGTAAACAATTCCTCATAAATCTTTAACCATGTGTTATATATATAAAGGGCATAATCATCATCATTTATAAAATACTTTTGATTTTAAAGTCAGCAGTTTTTTTAAAAAAATTCTTCAAAAACAGGGACAATAATTTCACAACATACTTTGTTTGAGTAACAGATGGCAACTGGAAATCTCTCATGGTTTTCAACACTAACAATCAAAGTGGAAAGCTGTATCTGTTGGTGCCATAAGTAGAATCGAACATAATTTGTTCTTCATAGACTTCCAATAGTTTTAGCTGAGCATCATTAATAATACATAGAAGAAAATCTTCTTTAATAGCAGATAATCATCAGGAATACTACCTACTCATTTTTTGTAATTAGAGCTTTGTTTTTTGAAGTGAAAATGTCTGATCTAGCAGTTTCACAAAAGCAGCCCTTTCATATGGCAGTGTGATGTATGCAATCTGACATTTTTGCAGAAAGGGAGCTATAATGTCCACTTAAAGAAATTTCACCCATCATATTATGCGGATTAACAGTTGATGTAGTGTGTATTCATGTATGAGCGGTATAGACTTTGTCGTATGAGAGACTTGATCAATTAATTTAATGATAGAAATTTAAAGTTTGAAATATATTTCTTTTACTCTGACAGGGAGTTTAATGAATGGAAAAAAAATCAATATCATTATTTATAAATAAAGAGAAAGCCGGTGCAATGACAACAACATTTGTGAGAATTGTTTTTGTCTAGGAGTAGCATAGAAAATTTAAATGTAGAAAGGAATCAACATATTACATCAAGAGTGCCTGTTAATGTGGAAAAACATGTTTGGCTTTCATCAAAGTAGTCAGAGAACAACACGGAGAAGCCATTGAAATAACAGTTGAATTCTAGTCCATGATATACAAATGGCAAACTATCAATACCTATTGAAGACTGAAAAGCATTGGCATCTCTTTCGGATATTGGTGTTCTTCCATCAAAAGCTTCAGAAGACAAACACAATTTTGAGCGACTAAACGTTTAGGACTCGCAACAAAAAAGAATCTTCACAATGCTTACAGATATTCAAGTTCACAAAAAATAATATTTGCACAATGAAACGGCTCATTTTCATTTTCAAGGGCAATAAATGATAAATGAATGATCGCCAGCACTGATTCATTGCAACGTTTTGTTTTTACTTCACTCATAGGGAAAACCCCAAAACATGAAATTCCCTAAACACCTCATCTAAATTCCTCCAATCCCTGCGATTTAAGTAGACTGACCCAGTTGTTCCGTCTTCCGTATTTTGCCATGGCTGTTATTAAAGCTGGCGAGACTTTGACATATCTACTCATAATATTAATTCGAAAAAAGTTAAATGAAATTCTTTTGTGTGTTTTCATTTCCAATTCTCTACATAACTGGTATATAAATGCTAAAGGACAGATAATGAAAATTAAACGTCTTAAATTATCAGTCGACAGTCGTTTAGAGCTTTGGAAGAAAACAAATCTATCGATATGAAATTAAATAATTTGCCCATTCTTGTTATCTTTTACAACAATAGAAACTATGTATCACCAGATCAAGAACACCTGAACTCTGAATTTTAAATACTGAACACAGGAACATGTTTTCAAAACACCACTTTTTAAAATAGAAATGGTTAAATAAATAACCTTTTCCTTAAAAATCTAGTGTGATAAAGCTCCAATTTTTAAAAAACCGGGAAACTCCTGCGGGCGTTTCTTGGAAGTGTATTATATCAGTTAATGCTTTGGAAGTGATTCTAGGAATGATGGAAGGAAGTCTCGGATTCAGTTCTCATACTTTCAGCACTTTTCTTACTCTAAATTGATTCTAAAATGTGTATTATTTACTAGATCGAAATTTTATATATATTTTTTTTTATTCAGATGCGTTTTAAACCTTTTCTGAATTGTACCGTCACAAAAGGATTTCATTTTTTTCGTATTTTGTTTCACACTGCTAAGTAGGAATTTCGCCATTAATTAAACCCAAGTTCTTCGCATTGAATCAGATATAATTCGAAAATCAAAATTTTTGATTTTAAAGCGCTGCAATCTCGCAACTGAAAAACAAAACGCAATGGACAAAATTGATGGAAGGTCCTTGAGCAAATATGTAGTACTCGCCGGCATAAATGTCTTTTAATCGATTGTTTAACACATTATTTGAATGCTTAGAAAAGTGGGAATAGATCGTCAGATTTCTTTTAAAAAAATAATGTAGGTGAATACCCATCGACAACTGAAACCAAGGCTTCTTCAAAACAGTTTTTTTTCTAGAGTTTTTGGTGTTGTCTACCCTACTGAAATGTATTTTAAAGATGATTTTTACATTCTTTGTTAAATGATTTGTTAAGCAGTGCTGCCATCGTCTTTCATTTTGTGTTAAATTCTATGATAGATGAGTAGAGAAGCGGCGCTGTGATCGCCATGTCAAATATACTTTTTTTTTTATTTTAGCGATCATGGGATGAGTTGATATTTTTTCCTGACATTATTAATCACATTGTTGTTAATTACAGTCAACTGCGTGTTTCAAGTTGTAAATAACAACTGTAATTTGCTTCATCTCACGGTCATTTCTGTAAAAAGGTATGAAACAAAATCATTGATATCTTTTGAGAATTGCATTTTGTTAATTGTGAGTTCAGTTGCGTGATTGCAGCGCCTCTATTGGAACATAATGATTTTCAAGTTACATTTGAATCAATACTAAGTACTTTGATTCGAATTATGTCGAATTTTCCTTCAAATTTTAAAATACAAAAAATTGCTACGAATCTTTCGTTAAATTCTAAAATATTAAATTGTGAAGAATTTATCAGTAACTGGCTTTTTGATTGAAATAACTTATATGAATAGGAACAAGTCAGAGAAGGTAAAAATGTATTTGAATTTTCCTAAAGGTTACAATAATTATTTAAGTTTAATAATGTAAACACATTTTTGAATCAATCAATAAATAACTCAAATTTTGCTTACAGAAAGTAATTATTATTCATTATTCTATTGCAAATGAATGCATCCTAGCCCCTTAGGCTATTAAAAATTTTAACATTATGGATAACCAGGAGACGCTCGAAGGAATCTACTGCTTAAATATATTCCTTGGAAGTTTGGAGTGTGAGTGCTTAAAAACAGCTTGGATTATATGTTTTGAAATTATGACGGACATAAGAATACTGAAGATCGTCAGCGAGTCCTCGCTTATGCTCAAATTGATGGAGTTCGTATGTAGGAGCAAACATGAGGATGTCGCCCGAATCTCAAAATAATCAGAATGAAAAAACAACATCAGAGTGTCCAGTGAAACATTACAGTATCAACACTGTGTGATTAGAGGAACAAACAACCAAAAGTCAATGTGAACCAACATATGCATATTGAAGGTATGAAAACAGTAACATTGAAGAATGTTAAGGAGGCTTAAGTGAGAGGGACCATTTTGTACTTTTGTAAGCGAAGTTCAATTTTGAGTTTGGATTTGTGAAAAAAATTTGTGCCTTGATAATTTGGTTATAGTGATTGAGAATGAAAGTGAAAAGATTACGGGAGAGTTTAATGATGTATGATTCGATTGGATCAATTTGGAGGTCATCATGTATAACATTGTTTCTAATATAACATGGAGAATTAGTCATAATACGAAGAATTTTATTTTGCATGGTTTGGACTTTTTTCATATGAGTTTTTGCGGCCGATCCCCAAAAGGGGCGGCATAAGTGACGATTGGGCGAAGGATCTGTTTACATAGAACTTTATTTTTTAACGAACGAGGAGAGTTCCTTCCGATGAGTGAAATGCACAAGTGTATTTTGTTCCAAAATGTTTCTGACAGGAATTTGATATGTAGTTTGTAGGTGAGTTTTAAGTCTAACTGGAGTCCTAGGTAGCGTACTACCGGGACCCAGTCGAAAAGGTTTAAATTAGCGTTAGAGTTTATTGTACCAAATTTTTTGAATATTATCGACGTTGATAGCTATCCTCCAGTCCATTAATCAGAGTTCTAGGATGTTAAGATGTTTTTGGGGAGCTTTGATGGTATACTTCAAATTGGTTCCCTGTGCTAACACAGCAGAATCATCAGCAAAAAGGCACACACTGACTGTGGCATGGTGTGGAAAGTCTGAGGTGAATATATTATATAAAAGAGAACTTAAAATCGACCCCTGAGCGCAGCTAGCAGTCATTGTGCCATTATTTGAGAAACTGTTTTTAATTTTGACTTTAAACGATCTGTGATACAGAAAACTATTAATAATTTTGATGAGGTAGTGAGAAAATTTGATTTTTTTTTATCATTTTGTAAATTAGTCTTTCGTGCCACATCCTGTTAAATGCTCTTTTAACATCTAGGAAAATGCCAATTGTAAATAAGTTGTGGTTGAAGCTTTCATTGATTATGTTGGTAACTCTGGTCAAATGGTGTAGAGTAGAATGGCTCTCGCGGAATCCACTCTGTTCCGGGGGAATGCAGTTTACAATGTTACTATGGGTCTTGATTCTGTTGAGAATAATTTTTTCATAGATCTTTGCAGTAGAGCTAAGTAGACTGATTGGAAGATAATTTTGCATGAATTTATGGTCTTGTCTTAGCTTCGGGATCATCACTATAGTTGCTTCTTTCCATTTTTTTGGAAAGTAATTAGCCATTAGACATTTGTTTATTATTTTAGTTAGATTTCTGATTGCTTTGTCTGGAAGATATTTTAGTGCAATGTTTGGAATAGAATCTCGACCGGTTGCTTTTTTATTGACAAGTTTTTTGATGATCTGTTTAATTTCGTGTAGGGTGGTCAAGGGGTGGGGGTGGAAAGAGTGTGATCATTTTCGAGGAAATCAGAGACGACCTTTCCACTTCTATTTTTTCGTCCGAAAACGGAAAAGCGTTTTCTTGGAAAGTACATTCTAGAGTATCTTTGAAAGTATCTAGAGTATCTCTCACTTTAAAAGAAAATTAAGTATAACATTGCATCACGGACGTTTCTGGATGGAAAATCCAGGTGAATACAGATAAATCACACGCCATCCTATTCAAAAAAAGAAAAATTCTCCCAATTCCGGAACTGAAACTCCATAACAAGATAATACACTGGACCGAGCAAGTGCAGTACCTTGGCATCACACTCGATAAAAAATTAAATTACGACACTCACTGCAATAATATCATCAAGACGTATTGGAAGAAATTCTTCACAGTCCATCACTTGATCAAGAAAAGAAGTGCCTTATCCATAGACAACAAACTTCTCATCTACAAAACAATCCTAAGACCTTCCTTACTATATGCATGCAGCATCTGGGGATGCACAACAAAAAAGAATATACAAAGGTTACAACTCGTACAAAATAAATCACTGCGAACAATAGTAGGAGCACCAATTTTCATCCCTCGAAAAATTTTACATCAAGAATTAAATGTCACAACAATAACTGAAGAAATAACCAAGCAAGCAAAAAAGTTCTACGAAAAAATACCCCACCATGACAACCCAACTATCAGAGGACAGAAAAAATACCTTAGAATCAAAGGAAGATACCCGTACCCCCACCAATCAATGGATAGAGAAGAATTCATCAGACAAGAAATTACTTAAAATTTAAATATTGTATCGCATTTCCTTTTTCATCTTTCATATTCCTTACTTTCTGAACTCCACTAGCTCCTCCCACAAACTTCCCCCGCACCTACCCTACCAACTGTCCACTACCCTCTCCCTTTCCACTCTACCCAACACCCCTATCCACCTTTCCATCACACCACCCACTTCTCCCTTCCCCTACTTCGGGGTCTGAATTGCGATTCGCTCAGCGAAGAGCACTCACCCCCACACCCTCTTACCGACCTAGCTTTCTCCCGTCGATTGGGAACCAAATCATTTCGTCCCTCGCTTTCTACCGATTCCTTCGGAAATCGGTCACTTTAATACTCTTTACCACTCTCAGATGTTTCTCCCTATAGATTTGTTCACTAGATTACAGAGAAGAAGTTTTAGGAAATAAAACTGGACCTCTAAAACGCATATATTCCAGGTGAGTATCTTTGAAAGTTTCCGCTTTCTCAAAATCAGAAGAAGCCCTGAGAGCCACTCATTCGGGCCAATGAGGAGAACAAAGTTGTAGGATTTTCGAGTGATAATTCTGTTTAGATTAAACAAAGAGTTATCCTCGAGGCTGAGATTTTCTGGTAGAATTTTCCAGTTACTATTTTTATGCTAGTTAATAAGAGTGCGAATTTGCCTAATAAGTGAGTTGACTCCCTTTTTGTAGGGAGGGTAACGGGTTTGGTTTCAGAGTTTTCTGAATCTATTTTTAGTTTTGATTAGATTTCTAATGTTAAGTGGGAGTCTGAGGTGCGGGGTGTTGATCACAATGATTGTAGATGAACAATTTAACGCATAGGTTATTTTGGCGTTGTAATCATTGATTGCGTCGTCAATTTCATCAAGATCAGTTTTGAGATTTCCGGGCATTGTCTGATAAATAATTTCTTGAAATTTGAGCCAATTTGTGGTTTTATGAATTCTAAGATGGGGTGTGTGTGTGTTTAAAAGCAGATCTATGATGACAGGATTATGATCGCTGCTTAGATCGTTTATGCTAGAGATGTCGGAATGTATTAGATTTTTTGCAATTACAAAATCAAGAATAGAATTTGATCCTCTGTGCGGGAAGTGAGTTGGTTGATCTGGAGCAAAGATATCAAGAGCTGAAGCAGTCGCTTAGTTGAAAATAACAGAGCCATTTCTATTTGCTCTTCCCAGATTTCAACACGGATGTTTTGCATTAAAGTTTCTAAAATTTAGAACTTTGTGGTTTGGGACGAGGATGGCATCGAGGTCTGTGGTGTTAATAGTACCATGTGGAGGTCTGTATATATTGGTGGTAGTGATGTAAGAGTTGTGTAGGCTGATGTTTATGAATGTGTTTTCAAAGGTTTGAATATTGATAATAATTGGATAATGTTTAATGCAATTTTTAATAAAGAGAGCAGTTCCGCCTCCCCAATGGGTATGGCGGTCACTTCTATGGCAAGTGTAATTAGGAACTTTGATTCTGTCAGATGGACAAAGGTGTGTTTCTTGGATACCAATGATATCCTTGTCGTGCTTGATTACTGACTCTCAGTTCGTCTATGGTTTTTTGAGACCATTTGCATTCCAGCTGTAAATTCGGATTGATGGGTTATTAAAGGTTGGTATAGTAATCATTATTTAGAAGTAATCAGCTGGCTTTGATTAATTTGGAGCATGTTGCCCATTTGGTTTAGCAGTTCAGTCATAGTGTTTACTAGTGGAGAGGCTGAAGTGGTGTTGATTTCAGTGTTGTGGTACAAATTGAGGTTGTGGGGCATTTGCTTCTTCCATTCTTCCCAGACATTTGTTGTTGGTGGTTTTGAGGCTTTTATGTTGAGCGGATTATTTGCACAGTCAGAGAAGTTGTCGGGGTGTGGACCTCTGCATAGTGCGCACTTAGCAGGAATTTGCATTGTTTTGGTGCAGTCTCGAGTTATGTGGCTGCCGGCACATTTGAAGCACTTTGGAACCTTCTGTGGTGATAGAATTGTTGGCAGTGATAACACTGCGCAGGCATCGTGTTCTTTTTTAAAGCTTCAATTTTGTCTTTAAAATACCCAATGTTGGAAATGTTGAAAATATTTTGTGTTTCTTCCGATTTTTTCAAAGCAAACAAGAAAAGTCGCATATTTGTGTTATTTTTTTCTTGTTTTTTTTTTTTCAGGACTGATACGTGGTTGGGATTAAATCCAAAATCTTTCAGTTCATTGATTATTTCTTTTGTGTTGTAGTCCGCAGGTAAACCGCGTACTACAACTTTCCACATTTTTTGGTAAATCCTTTCGAAAGTATGAGATTTCAATTTTTTTACTGAGATATAATTTTGTATTATTCTGGGTTGGTTGCGTGTTTGTGGGAAAACTTTAAGCTTCCCGTTAACGAATCTGCCAAGTAGCATTGTGCTGATTTTTTCGCTGAGTTCTTTGAGACGCTCAGGGGTGTTCATACTTTCATCTATAATAATTGGACTTTTTTTTCTTCTTTTTCTGTTCACAACAGTGAATCCATCGTTATCATCCGATTCGGTATCGCTAGCAGGATTTTTATCCAAATTTGCAGGAGTTTTCACAGGAGTGGTGCTGTTAGCAACAGTATTAATTTCACTTTCTGCACCGAAAGAAGTGGGAAAAGAGTGCATGGTTTCAGCGTCGAAAATATTTAACTGTTTAGACTTTTTTTTTTGTTTTACTAATGTCAGGAGTGGAACGCTGGGAAGTATTTCGAGCACATAGGCCGCGGAGCGGCCCTTAAGCTCGGGTCGGTATTATTATAGCAAGACTTGGCTTAAAAGTTGAAGATTAAAACATTCTGCTTGATGGGATCAGTAGCTGTGCTCTGATTGGTTGTCTCTGATGGCTGGTAAGATTAGCAGTTTGGACGTACAGGTTTCGGTCAGGGGTGGCGCTGATATCTTGGTCTCCTATTGGTTGTTGTGGTATGGAGGGGAACTTTCCTATTGGCTGCCCTTGGCTGATGTGTTTGAATTAGGGGTGTGTTTATGTTGTGGGGCGTATACGGCTTGTGAATGAAGTTATTAAGTTACGAGTGTATAAATTTTTTTTGTTTAAATTAAATTATAGAGAATATAATATGTGAAAAAATTTAAGGAGGGTTGTAAGAATCAAGGAGTACTATTCTGGGTCGTTTAATGTTTTCTCTTGGGGTGTAATTTTCAAGATTAATCATGTTGATGTTATTGGTGAGGTTTAGAGTGGAGAAAAATTTTTTGGCAGTTTTTTGGATATGTTTTCTAAATGTGGGGATTTTAGTAGCTTTTAGGATTTCATTATTTCTGATGTACCATCTAGATTTAGTAATTAATCGGAGAGTTGAGCTTTGTGTTTTTTCGAGTAGATTAATATTACTTTTTGCCGCATACGCCCAAATTGGACATGCATAAGTGATAATTGGTCTGAGAACGGCTGTGTACAGAAGCAATTTGTTTTTAGTAGTCATTTTAGAATCCCGGCAGATTAGGGGGAAAATACTGCATTTTGCTTTCCGGAATTTTTCACGCGAGTAGTTAATGTGTGGTTTCCATGTAAGTTTTTTGTCTAGTATTACTCCGAGGTATTTTGTTTGTTGAGACCACGGTATTTGTGTATTGTAGAAGGTTGGGGGTGCGGTGTTAATAATTCTTTTTCTGGAAAATAAGATTGCTGCCGATTTCTCGACATTAATCTTGATTTTCCAGTCATTATAATAGTTTTCAAGTATTTTTAGGTGTTTGTTAAGTGCGAATGTTACTGTTTTTTTGTTTTTGTATTTCGCCAGTATGGCTGTGTCATCGGCATACATGTTTAATATGGTTAAGGTATATTGTGGTATGTCATTTAAGTATAAGTTGTATAAAATTGGGCCGATAAGAGATCCTTGAACTACTCCATATTTTGTGAAGTGAATTTGTGAAAGTGTGTTATTGATTTTAACTTGAAAGTTTCTGTTCGTGAGATATGAAAAAATTAATTTTATAAGTGGTGTAGGGAAGTTGTAGTTTATAAGTTTGTAGGTGAGACCTTCTATCCAGACGCGGTCGAAGGCTTTTTGAATGTCTAGAAAGACCGCGCCTGTTGATTTGCTACGTTCAAGTCCGGATGAAATGTGCTCTGTTACTTTGATTAGAGGGTGGGAGGTAGAGAGATTTTTTGTGAAGCCGTATTGGTTAGGGTTACGAATATCGGAAGCGTCAATGTGGCTGTTGATTCTTTTCAGTATGACAGATTCTGTAAGTTTGCTTAAGGAAGAGAGCAATGCTATTGATCGATAGCTATCAGGTAGGCGGGGATTTTCCCCCGGTTTAAGGATAGGAAAGATTATTGAGGTTTTCCAGTTTTTAGGAAAGTGTTGTAGTTTGAGTATTATATTTATTAAATATGTTAGGAGGAAAATTAGTTTAGGTGGAAAGTTTTTGAGCATTTTATTTATGATATTGTCTTTGCCAGGGGCTTTATTTATTGCAATGTTTTTAATGTAGGTAGTAATTTCATTTGGCCAAACAGTTTCAATGTGTGTGTGAGGTGGGGGGGTTGTTAAAAAAGTTTTGTAGGGTAGTGTGTACTTTTTGATCAATTTCAGTTATGTAATTTGTAGGGCGTTTGTTTTCTGTGAAGTTGTGTGTGAGTGTGCTAGGAGGTTAGATTTTTCAATATCTGAATCAGCAGTATTATTGTTGTTTATTAGTGGGGGAATGTGACTTCTTTTGCTTTTGAAGGATTTAGTAATTTTCCATATGGATTTGTCATGTATGTTAAGTGTTTGCAAGGTCTGAGTCCAGCTATTTTGAGTGAATTTATGTATTTCTTTTTTGATTTGGTTTTGAATTCTGTTAACTTGTGTTTTAATGTTGGGGTCAAGTGTTCTTTGAAATAATTTTTTGGTTTTGTTTCGTAGTTTAATGAGTTGTTTAATGTTGGGTGGTGTGTATCTTTCGTTTTTTGTTGTGATTGGTGTGGAGGCTTTTTGTTGTGCATTATTAATGCATTTTGTGAGGTCATTAATTTTTTGTTCAAGTTGTGTGCTATTGTTGATGTTAGAGTAGTCAATTATGTTTATGTTATTGTTAATTTCTTGTTGAAAGAGTTTCCAATTTGTCGTGATGGCTCTTTTGTTGATGTGATGTGTAAGGGTAAAATTAAATTCAAGAATTATTGGGTTATGGTCTGATGAAAGTTCAGGTATGGAGGTGAGGATGTGCTTGTAATTAAAATTTTTTATGAGTGCAAAATCTATGGTGGTGGCTGAGTTGTGACCGTATCTTGTGGGTGTGGGTGGGTATGCTAGTGTAATGTCGTGTTGATTAATATAATTATATAAGTTAACCCCTCTAGGTGTGTTAGTGTTTGCGTTCCATGTTTGGTGTTTCGCATTGAAATCACCTATAATGACACAATTGTTATTTAAGTTAAAGATGGTGTCAAGATCTTGTGTGAAATTGGAGTAGTGTGATGACGGGGGTATGTATGTGGAGACGAGGGTGACAGCTGAGTGGTTAGATGGGGTGAGAATAACTATGGTTGCTTCTATGTGTTGGAGTGGTGGGGTAGTTAGGCGGTGATGTGCAAGGGAGTTTTTAATGTAAATCATGGTGCCTCCTGATGCAATTTCTTGCGTGTGCCTATCGTCTCTGTAGGCAGTGTAGTTTGGGAGGTGTACAGTGTTTCGTGGTCTCAGGTGTGTTTCTTGTATCATTATTAAGTCGGGGGAATGCTTCTGTACAAAATCTCGTAGCTCAACAATACGAGATTTTAAACCGTTCGCATTCCATGAGCAAAGGCTTAAGCCGAAAAATTTGTATCTATTGTTCTGTGCAGCTATTGTTAATTGGTTTATAGAATTAGTCATCATTGTCCAACAGAGCTTCTATTAAAGCATAGGTTTTGTTTGTCTTGCCTTTTGCTGCTTTAATTTTGGAAATGTTCTTGAGAAGTCCTGGGAGTTGTTTGAATATTTCTGTTAGAGTTTGGAACATCTCTATGGCTTGAAATAAGTCAGGTGTTTCCTCTTCTTCTTCTATTTGTTGCTTTTTGTTCTTTTGTTGCATATGCTTGTTTACAAGGTTTATTGCTTTGGTTCTATTGTTTTTGTTTGAGCTGGTGGTAAGTTTTTCTTGTTGTGGTTGTGAGTTTGTTTCTGGTTCCTGTGGCGCCATCTGTTCTTTGGAAACGGCGTTAGCAAAAGTGAAGTTTTCTTTGATCAAGTTTTGTCCTTTGGCGATTATAATTTTGCTTTTTCGGAGGTTTTGGGAACTTTTCGCAGCCTCCACATGAGGCGAGGTGTCCCTGATGGTCGCAATTAATGCACTCGGGGTTTATTATTTTTTCTTTTACTGGGCAGTCTCTGGTGAGATGAGGTTCTGCGCATTTCAGGCATCTTGGGTTTATGTGACAGTTTTCTGCCGAGTGGTGAAAAAAGTTACACCGATAACATTGTGTAACTTTACCGCTACCTCTGTAACCCTCAATTTTGATGTTCATGTAACACAGTTTGGAGATTTCAAATATTTTCTCGGCTTCTTGTGTTCTCGGTAGAGTAGCAAGATAGACTGGAAGCGGAAACTTGGTTCTCCTGTTTGTAAGTTGTACTACACGGATGGGGTTGAAACCTAATTCCAGTAGTTCTTCTTTAATATCTTCTGGATCTGTTTCCCGTGGAAGTCCTTTAATTATGGCCTTCACAGGTCTTTGTTGTACCGGGCGAATAACGTAGTATTCGTACTCGGCTCTGGTGGACAAGTATTGGACTAGGTTTCTATATTCGTCTGGGGTGTTTACATATAATTTGATATATTCCCCTGAGAGCTTTGTGCAAAGATCGGGGATAACAAAGTGTATGGCCTGAAGTTGGTGCTTGTAGTTGTTAATTCTTAACATTATTGGTGGAGGGAGTCGTTCCTTGGGTGGGAGGACGACCTCGTTTGTTTGTGTGTTATCTGATTCTTGGATTTTTAAATTTTGGAATTTGTTCTGGGTGGTTGTAATTCTAGTAGATTCGGTGATTGTTTGTCTTTTAGCTGTTTTTCGATTTGGGGGAGTGACGAAGCCGTCTTCGTCTTTCCTTTTTAAATTTAAGTTTTTAGTTGGTGTGGTAGGTAGAGTGGTGGGAATGTGACAGCCAGGGACAGAACAAGTAGGAAGTGATGAATACTCACCCTCCGCTGTTGTCAGATCATCCTGGGCCTTGGAGTGGAGTAGGAGATAGGAGCGGATCTGCTCGTCAGATTCGTCATGGTCAGGATTCCTTCGGTTGGACTGGATAAGCATATTTACTTCGTCTCGGTAGTGGACGAGTTTTCGAATCCGTCTTTGTAAGGCCTGTAGTGTCTCGCATGACTCCCGATTTACATCTCCAATAGGAGATTGAGAACGGGATGAAGATGGAGAAGATAAATCCATATTTAGTTCCATTGTTCCAGTTTCAGGTGCCGGGTCGGTTAGGGTGAGAGTCGGGAAAATAGAATATCTTCGCCGAATAGCTCTGAAAAGAGCTGCTTCGATGTTATTTTGAGCTGATTTAGTTAAAAGTACGGAGAGAGCCGGTTACACGAGCCAGTTGATCTAGTCAATCAAATAATCCTCTCAGAAGTGAAGTGAATCTATTATTCTTCCATGGATCTTACCCAAAATTAATAGCCAAACCAGAATAATGTCAGGAGTGGGCGATGCCAAGGTCCTTTTATTTATTTATTTCGTGGTGATGGGAGAGTGCTAGTAAGCTTTTGCTTAACATTCTCGAGGATCTGCTGTAAATAGTATTTTAGTTCATCATTTAGAAGTCTACTCGATTTTCTCGCACATCTAATGATGATGTGTTGTGTATCGCTAATTAACTTTATGTCTGGGGCACCTGAGTTTTTCCTAGAGTAATTGTATATCACTTGTTCGAGGTAATCACAATACGTTTCACAAGATTTGGAATCGGTTAAAAATCCTACCCTATTAAAAGATTCCTCTAAGTTTAAATCACACAGGTCAATAACAGTAAGTTCACATACCTCTGTGTTATTTGCAGTATCCATGTCAAATCCAATGGGAGATCCGTGGTCGTATTCCAGGGTGAAAAGTCAACACGTGCAAAACGTGAGCAGAACAAAGTTTGCTTTTCTGCCAGAATAGAAAATAAAAATCTAATAGCACGAGCGTGGCGTCCGGCGAAGGGAAAAAAACCTGCTGCAGAAGATCAGAGCGCAGGAAAGTTATGTAACAGTCCGACGAAAAAGTATCAAAAGATATCACTTTCAGTTCACAGGTCGCAGCTGTCGAGAACGTATCATCAATATTTAAAAGAAAGCACAAGAACACAAAAAGTATCAACCTCATGAACGGGGATGAAGCGTAATATTGTTTGATCAGATGAATCAATCGATTGCTTCTACATACGAACTCCATCAATTTGAGCAAAAACGAGTAATCGCTGACGCTCGTCAGTATTTTTATGTCTCTTCATCAATACATTTTCGGGGAAGTTGAATATTTACATGATAATGCAATTTACGGAATAAAATAGTGATAGTTACATGGTTATGAAAAGGAAATGTTGCTTGAATGAGGGTTTACATTGAAAATGAAATAAAACAGTCCTTGAGATTTAAGGGAAACACGATTTTAAGACACCTTCCTGATGATAGGATCTACATTCAAAGCGTAGCTTATTTATCTGATCATACAAACAGGCAAATTTCGAAACTGCAGGGTAAGGAAACGCACATTATTCACTCAGGAAATAATCTGCAGTATATATTTTTTCTCAAGGAAGTACATGAAATTCCATCCCCCCTTCAATAAAATTTGGAAACAATTCTAATAGCATCAATGTTGGGAAGGTATGCTTCAAAATTTTTTTCCTACCATTGTTCCGGTGATGGTTGAATTTGTAATGCTCTTAAATTCACTGAGGAACTTTGACAAGCTAAAACCTTAGTAATTCTTATTGTCGGAGTTTTTTAAATTTTATTTTGGGTAGGAGTACTATAATTTCTAAGAGGGGTTTTCAACATCCGAATCGTCAGAAGTAGGATCTGCTTCAGTTTATGTTCAAATTTGTTTTTCGTTTGTATATTATTGTTGGTTTAATTTTTTTTTTTTTGGCTTCGTCGGAATTATTTTCTGAGGGGTGAGGGAGTTATATTTTTTTAAATAATGTAAATTCTGTAAGTTTTCTTCGGCATCGTAATCTTATTATTAGCATCGAGGAATGGAGGGTATAAAAGACATTGCGAGGATTTGGTGTTCACCGCGTCCGCAAGGGTCAATTTTAAGCCCCCTATTGTATAATATTTTCACTTCAGATTTTCCATACCACGCCATAGTCAGTGTATACCTCATTGCCGATGACTCTGCCGTACTTGCACAAGGAGCAAACCTCAAATATACTATTAAAGTTCTCCAAAAGTTCCTCGACACTCTCGAACTTTGGTTAATTGACTGGAGGATCGCAATAAATGTCAATAAAACTCAAGCCATTATCTTCAGAAGATACGGAAAAAATTGACCCTACCATGAATTAAAACCTTTTCAATGTATTTATTCATAATTATTTTTACAAGCAAACTGCCATTAAGAATTCAATCTTTTAAAAAAATTAAAATTTTGCTTCAGTTTTGGGATTTGGATTAAGCAAATAGTGATCTTTTGCGGAACCCCTGTCAAAGTTTCAGAGAAATCTAGGGTTCCGCGGAACCTAGGATGAAATCTTCTGATCTATTTGAATGCAAAATAGTGCATCCGGAAGAGCAAAAAAGAATGATATGGTTAGGTTTGATTTCATTAACGTCCCTCTAATTCGACTCGAGGGCTATTGGCGATGGTCCTCGTAATTTGTAACCTCGTTGAAGTGAAGAGGATGACACCTGAGCTGGCATCTCCCTCTCTCAACTTCCACACCATGCCAAAGGGGGGATTTTGGGCCTAGACAGATTTAATGTGCATCAGCCCCGGCTACATGGCGGGACTTTAGTGGCATCAAGGCATCAAACATTTGAATGCTTCCAGTACAAGAGCTAGCCTCTGAATGGGGGAAAATACATACAATATCTTCGAGCTTTTCCGGGGCTGTCAACTTTCTATACCACGTCGTGTTTTTGAAGGTTATTCAAGGTATGACTATTAAATAACGAGACCGACGCTGTTACAGAAAAAGTACGCATGCTTCAAACGCCAGCGACTGACAGCTGTTTAGCGCGAAGCCTTCTGTTTTGAATTCCAGTGCCTCTCACTTATGTAAACAAATTTGAATAGCCGTAGCCTTCGTTCGCATTTTTCTGTTTCGCTGGAAAAAATTATAAGTGAGCAACGATTTGTTATTAAATTTCACATGAAACTTGGAAAAAAAAACCGCTTCTGAAACCTGTCATTCATGGAAAGAAGAGTATGGTAAAGAATGTTTATCGCATGCTTATGTTTTTCAGAGGTTTAAGCGTTTTCGAGATGACCGAGGAGACGTTGAAGATGATTCATGCCCGGGTCGCCATTCTACGTCAAAAACGGATGCCAATATAAAAAAAATTGTTTATCTGGTTCTATCTAGCTATCGGTTAAGTATTCGTGCGATTGCTGAGACTGTAGGAATTGACAAAGTATCCGTACGGCAAATTTTTCCGCCAAGAGAATGCACTGGTATATTCCATATTGTCTGCCAAGAGGTTCTTGGTTGACTGATAATGGTTTCTTCCCCCATTGCATCTGAAAAAAATTCAGTCAAGCTGCGTAATTCTCGTGTACCCATCATTGAGCCGTAAGCTTCCGTAAGTTCTCTCAAAGTTATAAAGGCATCAGGTGCTCTCCATATTAATTGCAAACTTATTCTCGCTGAAGAAAATCGGCAGCAGAAGTAGATTCTAAAAAACTGAATATGGAGGTAAAACCTTTCTTTCGTAACTAGTCCTTCTCGATAAAGTTTAGATAATGCATCGCTATCCATCTGGCACCTATAAAGCATTCATTAATTCCAATTACTTCATCTCCCCGAGGGGCGCCATCTGCTGAACTTTTCATTCACCACTTTTTTCTACATTCTGAGCAAAAGCGATGACTCGCTGACGCTCGTCAACCATCTTATGTATGTATGTATGGTGTTCATCGCACAAAGGTTGGTAATGAGATTGGTGAGTTGACTTTTCATCGTTTTTTTTAGGGTGCCTATTATATTATGCTCAGATTCCGATGGTAACAGAAGCTGTGAATACGCACCAAACTGTGACTCTTGGGAAATATAAGGGGATCTGTAGACCGACGTGTGGATTTGTACCAGCCCAAATACGGTAGATGTGTGTATTGATATCACCGTGCACATAAAAGTGAACTTCGAAGCTCCATAACTTCAGCCTCGGCCACCTCCAACCGATCCAATAATCTCGAAGTAAACTGACGTAGTACTATCCCCTGGTAGCAATTCTTGAATGGGTGTTATCTTCTAGCGATACAATTTCTAGCATCGAAAGCGGGATTTCTGTTTGTCGTGATATTGAACGTGCACTTCTGGCGCCCTGTTTATTAGCTATCGCCTGATCTGTAACAGCAGTTTCAACTTCAACTTATTGAAGCTTGATACTTCCTCGGCCTGTTTGCACATCAAAAGTTCCTGTAGTGTCAAATCTTTCAACCATTTATCGCAAGTTTGTTATTGCCATCGGCTTTTAACGTAACTATTTTAAACACTTGTAATCATGAAGATAAGCACTGGTATTTTCATCCCGCTGATAAAACTGCTTGAGTAATAAGACATAAAACCTTAATGGCAACACAATCGACGAGTGAATCCTTGATGAATGACTTATGACAGAATGTCGTGTTAAATGGCACAAGAGCCCAAACATGTTATGCTGCTCCAAACATTTGTTAAAATCATTGAAGAAGAATTCCCGCAATTCTTCCTTTTATCCTCGATATTCTGTCTTTAATTAAGCGTGTATGCAAATTTCGTGCTGTATTTTTCGACCGCAGCACTAAATTTACCCCTTATGGCGGGCTTCAGTGCTAATTTTTTTTTCTTTAAAAATCGAAACCACATACTCTAACGTACAATATGACTAAATTTTATAACATTTCGTCCAGTAAAACATTTCACACGTTAAAAGGGCTACGAACTCCTCCCGTTATTTCTTGATCAATGGTATGTATTGAGCAGAATAACAGTGCTGGTGAGATGAAACTGAATTCGATGATGTGATTAAAGATATAACGGAAGACGAAAATGACGATATCTTCATACTTTTTGGTGAAAAATTCTGTGTTTTTCAGGTATACCATTTCTTTCCTGTATACAGCATTTAGTGACAAGTAGAAATCCAATTTTATAATAACTATCTCCTCATTTTTTTTAATCTATCATTTTTATCTCCGGTGTATAATGCGCATCCATATATTTCGATCTTATTTTTTTGTATTAAAAGATCGCATTATGCACCGCAATAAACGGTAATTCAGAATATTAGCACTACCACAAATACCGGCGCGCGGAGAGTTTGTGAAATTTGAAGGGGGATAGTTTTTATGACACTTAATAAATTGAAGGATTTGTTGGGGTTCTCGGAATAAATAAAACTTGTATTTTTTTTTTTTTTTGCTCGAGAATAATAATAAAAAAAAAGAGTTTATGTGAGAAAAAATTTTTTTATCAAAGGAGAAATCGGTGTTTTAAATCTACAAAATTTGGAATTGGGTATTACTGAGCATTCCAATGAAATCAAATAGAAGTTAAGTGACTAGTGCTAAGGCATTTGTCTTGAATAACATTTAGTTATTCAAGATATAAATAGTTATTCTACTGCCCCTATTCTACAATTCTGCTCTTCCAATAGTAGCATAGCCGTTTCTGAAGCAATTCCACCAGCAATACTACCGGATTCAAAAGTCCCTGATGACTCGATGATTGCAGAGCCAATTTCTTTTTGAATGGGGAGAGGTATTAATTTCCTCCCGCTTCCACCTTTTACAGCGAACGATTTGGTCATCTTGAATATTTTTAACGTTTATTCTCAATGAACTCTGTGTCAAAGGACCTCCTTTCACAGATCTAAATTCACGTGAAGCAGCTGCTATGTTTGAGCAATTAACGTAGAATATTTTTAAAATGAAAGCGAAATCAGGCAAATAAAAAGTCCTCTCGTACAACGTTAATGGAAGGAATGACCATCATTTGACTTTGCTCATGATTACAATGGCATTTTTGGCATTCACTGCCATCTGTCGACGTTTGTTGCAGCCATTTGTTATATTCATTATTCGATTTTTCTTCCTAAAACTATTTATTATTAATCCTTTCTTCTTACCCTTTCTCGAATTGTAAAGTACGGGTTTTGATTTTATTCATATTATTGTACAATACACTAATGCTTAAACTCTAATCTTTTCTTTTTTTTTTTTTTTTTTCAATTATTATTATTTTTTTTTTTTGGCATTTCACATTCAGGTCATGATTCAAACTTCCAAAAGCTTATGATTCAAAATCATATTCCCAACTTTAAATGATTTCTAAAATTTACAAGCTTGCTTGATTAATTATATATCATAGAATATTAATTTTACGTTCAAGGAACATACAAATGTTGGAAGCGCTTATAGCGCCTCTAGTAGTTGAAACTGTCTTCACTGATGTTCAATATTCAAAACTATTATTTAATTTCTTTTCAACACTAGAAAGGTGAAATTTTACGGGGAAAAAAACCAATAATTTCCTTTCCAGAGTGAGATTGAGCAACTATAAATTCGACTGGTGACCCGATTGGAATGGAAAGAAAATATCATTAAAGTGATATTCCTCAGGGACCTAGAGACCGCAGCGTTTTTCTTATCCGAATCTGAAGATCTGTGAAGTTCCTTTTGAAATATGGAGGTTTAAATATGTTGGACGTGTTATTATATTATACTATGCATTCTGAATTACAATTTGTGTGAGGCAATGATAAGTACATAAATTTTTGATTGAGGGGAAAGGAAAGAAAACTATGGAAAACGTGGTATGTAATCACAATTAGAATTACTGACATATTAATTATGACAATAAGTTTAACAGTTGCCTGATTCTTCAAAATGATAAATTCATTATCGAACAACCACATTTTACTCCTTTTTTTCCTTGTAATTTTATTATTTTGTAAAGAGAAAATTACTCTGAACTATTAATTATGATTCAAAAATATATTTCCGAATGAATGTTTTTGATACTTTTAACAACATACCCCAAAATCTACATTTTAAGCAAAAATTTTTATTAATTTTTTCTTTTAAGACAGATATCGATCGGGCTGTTTCAAAACGCGTATTGAACGCCTAGAAAGAGACAGAATCATTCGTTATTGTTATGCCGTAATGTAAATTACAATCTTTTTGGCCAAGCATATGAATCATTTTTGTTTCATCGCTGCATTTATTTTGATAAATTAGAATGTTAGTAACTTTTTCAAAAAAAAAAAAAAAATCAATGCAAATAGACATATTAATAATTTTGAAAAAATCAATTCTCTTCCCTATTAGTTATGGTTTACAACCACTAATTTTATAAATTGTACTTAAATTAATACACATCCTACAGCGTTTACGGCTTCTGCAGTGCCTGTTGAGAATGATTTCGTTATACGAAACCACTTTGAAAGAAGTGGATGAACATTAATTAGAAGATTTACTGTTACAATATACGAAAGCGATGTTGCACATTGTTCTCACTTTAAAAGAAAAAAGCAAAACATTGATGAATCAAAATTACGGATGCCGATAAATTTTATTTAAGGAAAGTGAACTATATACAAACAGTAAAAGCGCTGTAAGATTACATGTGAAATTACCTGTGTCGTAAAGGGAAAGGGGGTTTCCTACAAGTAACTGCCCAAAGCTCCTTTTGGAAAAGAAATTGGATAGTTTAAAAAAGCTCGACTCGATAAATAAGAAAATCGCTTCTGTTGCATACATATATATATTTATCTAACCTCGCATAATCTGGTAGAGAACCAAATTTCTGAGTACTTGTAATTCGAAATCATATTTCCAGTTTAAACAATTTTTAATATTTACAGAGTTGCTTGATTAATTATATTTTAAAACATTTAAATTTTGCTTTTAAGATTTAAATCAAAAGCTTACATGATTAAAAGGCATACTCAGAACTAATAATTATAATTCAAAAACATACTTTCGAATCAACTTTTATTCCAGGATAAACAGTTTTTGATATTTTTAATTACAAAATTTGCATTTAAGCAAAACTTTCATTTAAATTTTTCTTTCAAGACTCATATAAATCAGGTGGTTATATCCTATTTTAGTGTACTGATTGGCGGGATTCTTAAAATTTCGCCAAGTAAGCACAAAAGGCGATGTTTTGAATCTCGAAACCGTTTCTACGAGTTTCAAACAATGTTATGTCAGATGAGAAAAAAAAAGTGTTTTGAAGAAAACGTGTTAATAACATTATAAAAACACTAACAAAAACAAAAAATTAATTAAAAATTTCTATGCAAAGTTTTGCAAAGAACCCAAGGTGTGCTTATATATATATATATAATTATCTTTATGTTGCTCAAATAAATATCAGAATTAAAGTAAACGATGAAATATCGATAAATTGACAAAAATAATCTTTTCCGATATTTAAATTAAAGGAAACGATAAATTATTAAATTGAATATATTTAAGTTAAATGTAATTAATGTTGAAGCAAACGATAAGAAATTGAAAATTGATCTGGTACGCTAAAACTGATCCTCTTAAAACAATGGCTCTTTGGGTGACTAAAAAAATAGCTAATTCACAGCCATCTTAAAATTCTGAATAATGTTATTTATTTGCAGTCATATCTTGATTCCATTTTACATATGATTTAAGGTAATGCATAAATCGAAAAGGAAGTAAAATACTTAATTTTTTTCTTTGAGGATGGAGAATTTTTAATCTAGCTTCTTCGATGATTTTAATCAGAGTCAACTGAAATGTTGTACTGACGTTGATATCAGAGAACATGAAGTTTTGAGCAATTTAGTTTATTTTTCGGCGAAGATGGCTATGGATAAGGTAATCAGAGGAGTTTTATGGAGAGAGGTTGGCGCGAAGTGCATACCTAACTGATTCAAGAAAAGATTCCAACGACTCACCTGAAGGAGCGTTGGTATCCATTGTAGTTGAAGTTTCCATGTCCAGAGCAGGCCCAGGAGCAGATAGCGTAATCTCAGGGTAGTAGTGGTCTGTAGGTGAAATCTCTGGATCTGAGGTTTCCGTCTTCGTCCTCAGGGCGTCTGAGAGGAATCGAGAATAGAAAGAGCAAAAAATAGTTAAATACGTGAGCTAATAACAAAGAAAACAATAAGCTAGGATGAACTCAAAAGACGTCCTTGATGACGTTCTTAACCTTTTTAAGTCTCTTTAAAGTCTTTTTAAAGTCTCTTATAGCCACCAGGAATCACTAGTGTCTCGTGACTTTTTTCGCGTAATAAACTTCTACTCTTAATTTTATTCAAATTTCTTATCAGCATCAGGAAGCAACATAGAGAATTAATTCCCATTTTCCCTCAAAGAAAGGGGAATCGAGAATGCAGAAAACAAATAATTAAATACGTAGCAGATAAGCTTCAAAAGAAAGCAACAAGCTAGGATGAACTCAAAAGAGAGACGATCCTAACATGACGGCACATTCCCCACATATCTCTCTCCAGACCAACCCCTCAACGTCCTTCTACCCAAGAAAGCCAAAGCAAGAGCAACGTCAACGTGTTTTCCGTTTTCGTTTTCCTCCTGGGAGAAAATCTGCGTTTGGATAAATTGGATGAGAAGATTTATTTAATCCGATTTCGATTGGTAAGGTGAACGTGGTTTGCAGACATTCGTCCGACGAATGGATTTTGATTAGTTTTTCCCGAAAGGGAAAATTAGCGTTTAGAAAGCAATAGAATTTCTGATAATAACGGTTTTAAAGCAGTTCGTTGAATATTGGGAATAGACTACTCTTTTCATCTCGTCGGTGCAGATTTATTTCCTGAATAAGGTCATAATTTTATCATTCGTTTTTCGATGTTTCCTCTTTCTTAATGTTATGTATTTTTTACTTTTGTTCATTACACTGAAATTCAAATGAGTTGTTTGTCTTCTGACGACATTTAAGCATTTTTTCCATTGAATGCATACATTCTCGAATTTGCCTTCCAGGATGCTGCATCATCTTTTTCTCGCTTCTCATTTGAAATACCCGCCTTGGTGTCATTCACTTTAACTTCATTTGCCTTCCAAGACGCCATCTTTTTTCTCTTTCGGAATCTCGGGTTTGAACACCCGCTTTGGAACCATCTTGGCGCGATTTCAAAAAAAATCGCCAGAGACTCCACTCGGCTTTTACCCAGACGTTTATCACGGGTTTATCCTTTAATTAATAGAAAATCTAAAATGAATATCAATAATAAACTACTAATTTACTCTGCCATCAAGTACTTGTTTCCTCACATATGCATGTCCTATCTGGGCATACTGGCCAAATCAAATTTAAAACTTTTTGGAAAATTCCCAAAGCTCAATTATTAGGATGATTGCAAAAGTTACCATGTTCTGAAAACTCTGAAATAAATAAATCTTTACAAATTAAAACCTTAAAAAATTGTGAACATTATCTAAAGCTTCTTTTATTCCAACAGTAATATATTTAAAAATCTTGAAAATTATATTTATTATACATCTATAAAAGACCCAGACAAATCCTCTCAGTTCTCATAACCCCATAATCAGATTTAACCTTTTAATTCAATTTTATATCAACTTTATAATATAAAATAAAAATATGCTAAGTTTCCAACAAGAGCATAGTGCTGAAAGTATAAGTGTACATCCTCTCTGACCAATAGATGCACCACACTTTTTCCTTCTCAAGAACTCTTTTCAAACAAAGCATCTAAGTCTCTGATACCACAGAATCGCTAGTGTCTCCGTGACTTTTTCAAGATAACATTTCTATGCCCAATATACTCAAATTTCTTCAGAATCCAGGAGCTAACATGAAGAATGTAATTCCCATTTTCACCAAAAGAACATTTTTTACAGGATTCGGGCTAGAGGCATGGCAGAAATCAGCGTCAACTTATGAATGAACCACCACTAAAAGACTCAATTTTCAAAATATGTCAATAGATCATCCCCAATTTTATTGGATTGAGGTAAATATAAAAAAAAAATAAAAATAAATACTTGAAAT
>BMAW01004853.1:0-64069 GCA_019974015.1 Nephila pilipes | reverse complement strand
GTAATAATATTAAAAAATCTTGAAATATCATTCACATTTACTCCATAAAAGACCCAGACAAATCCTCTGTTCTCATACCCCCATAATCAGATTTAACTTTAATCTCAATTTTATATCAACTTTAAATATAAATAAAAATATGCAAGTTCAACAACAAGAGCAAGTGCTAGTATAAGTGTACATCCTTCTCTCGACCAATATGCACCCACCATTTTCCTTCTCAACAACTCCTTTTCAAACAAAAGCACTCTCTAAGTCCTGATAGCACAGAATCATAGTGTCTCCGTGACTTTTTCAAGATAACATTTCTACTCTGCCCAATATACTCAAATTTCTATCAGAACTCAGAGCTAACATGGAAGAAGTAATTCCATTTTCACCAAAAGAACATTTATTTGCAGATGGGGAGATGTCTGTCAGGGCGCCCGTGAAGCCTCGCCACCAACGCCAAACTTTATCAGCATCCGCGGAAACAACATGGTGTTGAATGTAGCCCCCATTTTCACCTCCAGCGAACATTTATTTTACAGATTCGACAGAGGCTCCAAGCTTTCCCAGGGCGCCTGCAGATATCAACGTCAAACTAAATAGAGCTCAACTGATAACATTATTAATTCACTAAAACGCATCTAAACATTCCAAAATCCAACAATATTTACACTCCTCCCATATTAAAAATTTATTCACTCAAAATAATTTTTATAAACAATATCAAATGATCACTTAACCAAATTAAACTGAACTCAATAGAACACAAAATATCACTAAAAAGAAATTCACAAATCTGCATTCAAAATTTGAACCAAACTTGAATCATCAGGACACAAGATAATTCGCTCTTGAGCCAACTCACTATATTTTTAAAAAATAAAGATCAGCTATCCCTCACTTAACCAACATGGTACGCACACTAACAACGATCAAAGAGCTGAAGCTCAGGATAGCGAATCAGCTCGAAAAAAATTTTCTGCTAGATATCTAGTACAGATCTTAATTTTGACAAACATCAGCACAAACAAAATTATTTTCCTCTCCCTATCAACAATTCTGAACCTCCGCCCACAAGATATCTTTGGACTACATCAAAACTTAAAAACAATAATCTGATATTAAACTAACGTTTTAAAAACAACGTTTTCAGGTATGGTGGGAAAGTTTTATTAGAGAAATTAAGCAATACGTAAATTGAACTAGTACCAGCTATGTTTTGTAGGGAATTAAAAAAGGCTTTAGATAATGTTCGCACATGTTTCTTAAAGGTTTTAATTTGTAAAGCTTTATTTATTTCTGAGTTTTTCATGAATTAATATTAGTTTCTAGTTGTTGGGTGTTATTGATTTGGGAGAGACTTAAAAAGTTAGGAGTGTCATTAAGATGTTTATTGAATGCTGACCAGCATGTATAGATGGCGCTGGTGTTGATAGTATATGGAATTTCGTATGTCATAATTGATACAGGTGATGTCTTCTATTTTGCCATTTATGGTGCATTCTCTTGTGGGATGGGCGCCGGAACATTTCAAACATCGAGGGGCCATATGGCAGTTCTGCGAACTGTGATGGAAGAAATTACAGTTAAAGCTCTGTGTGACTTGATTGCTTTTATAAGTATCTATGGTGATGGATATATAGCAGAGTCTATTGATATCGTAGATTTTTTGGTTTAGTTCATTTCTAGGGAGGGTAACCATGAAGATTGGAAGTGGAAGCTTAGTTCGCCTGTTAATGAGTTGGTTAATTTTTGTGGGAATGAATCCAAGTTCTTCGAGCTCTTCTTGAATATCTTCTATTGTTGTATCACGCGGAAGACCTTTAATAACAATTTTAATTGGTCTATTATTTTTTGGTTGGATAACATAGTATTCGAATGGTTTATTGGATAAGGAGTTTGTCAATTGCCGGTACTCTTCAAATGTGTCGGTGTATAATTTTATATACTCTCCAGAGAGTCTGGTTCTTAATTTTGGCATTTCCTTTGTTAATTCTTGTAATTGGAGTCTGTAATTCTTGGTAATTTTAAGCATTATGGGCGGAGGCAAGTTTTTAGGAGTTGTCAGATTATTATTTGGCTTTGATTGGGTGGGAGTTCCGATTTCTTTCGATGGTTTTGTATTTTCTTTGAAAGTTAATTTTTCTAATTTAGTTTGAGTTTTCAGAGGTAAGTTAAATGAAGGGATCAAATTTAGTTTCTTAACCGTTTTATTTTTGGGGGGAGTGACAAAGCCGTCAATATCTTTCCGTTTGTGTGAATTTCTAATTGGAGAGGAAGGGGGAGTGTGATGGACAGGGCAGCCAGCAGTATCGCAAGGCGCTAAAGAAGTGTACTCACCCTCCAGTTGTTTAAGTTGATTTTCTTTTTCCAATATCCGGTTCAGAGTTTCAGTGTATTCCTGGCATTCCGTGTCATAATTAAAAGAGTTGAAAAGAGCAAGCTGATTTTTGTAGCCTTCTTTGATCTTTGCACAGTCTCCAATTTGATTTTCAATTTCTCGTCTTCTGATGCAGTGGGTGGGGAAGCCTTCAGAGAGAGATGGTGAAGATGATCTTGATTCGTCGCTATGTTCCATATCCTTATGTCACAAGTTTCAGACATGTATTGCATATATTTTATTTCAATGTAATAAAAATTCTGGAGAAATGCATTATGACTTGTTTTTGAAAATTAAAATTGTTACTGGTGAGAGCAGATATCAAAAATATACGCAAAAACAAGATAAATTTTTGAAAAGTGGTCAGGTGCGATACTTTTGGGTTAACTAAAACAATAGCCCCTAAAAAGGCGCGATTTCTAAATCCAAAGTCATTTCAACAGAAACACAGGATGACGTATGATTTCCCAAGTGTTGAAATCGCATCAAAAAGACACGTAAAAAACGAGTTTCTTCCTGGGTTTTCTTTCAAACTACTCACTTAGCGTAACACAATTTTTTACACCTTAAATTTTAAGAGCGAAAGGCAGCGTTGAGTCAAATTGAATTTATTCAATAGTTAGTTTTAATGATTTATTTTATCATATGACGTTTATTAAATTTATCACCTAAAATAAATACGTGTAAAAATATTTAGCTCAATTAAGCATTGGATTTGGCGACTTGACGTAAAATTCAATTCTTTAAATAATTAGTTTTAATAAATTATTTATTATTAATTATAATTAAATTAGCGTATTGTCATTCCTAACAATCACGCTTAGAAAATTTCATCTAAATTGAGCGTTTTAAAATGTGAGAAAAGAGCTTTTAAAGTTTTGACCCAGACAAAGTAACAATGTGAGTTTAAGAAAAACCCATTAAAAAGTTGCTAATCAACGAATAAATGTTTTGAATTGCGTTGCAGTTTAAAAATGGGGGAAAAAAATGAATTATTATATCAATTTTAGTACTTTGCTTATTTATTTTGCTCATTTATTATTGTTTATAATTTCAATTAATACCATTGATGATGGAAAAAGAATGTTAGTTCTTTGAGGAAAGGAATAAAACAAGAAAAACCTGGTAATTTACTCGATTCCCTGCTGATAAACAACATAATTCAAAACGAAATCAGGTGAAAAGTGCACTTACACAAAAACAAAGAATGGGAAGAAACGCTCGAAAATCCGGATGCAGAAAGCGGTGCTCTATGGGGTATGGGCCAAAGTCTTCAGAAAAAAGAGGTCTCTAGTATCCGCCCTTAAAGGCTCAGCTAGTATCGCTCTTAGTGGCACAGACAAAGCTGAAACCCTTGCTGACTCTCTCCAGAGTCAGTTCAAACTAAATACTAATATTAATACACAATAATACAGTGACACAGGTCGTTCTCGGATTTCTAGCCAACGAAAATAACTTCCATAACACCCTCCCTTCCCCCCTCCACCACTAGCCTCCGAAATATCGCAATACACCAAAGCCATAAAAATTTAATAAACACCAGGAAGAGAAGGAATAAGCAATAAAATGGTTAAAAAACCTTCCCCATCTCTGTATCTTCTAACTAAGAAATATTATACAAAACATGCTCGATCTCGGTCCCTTCCAGGATTCCTGGAAAACAGCAGCTGTCATCCCGATACTCAAACCAGGAAAAGATTCTACTTAACCAGAAAATTATAGCTTAATATCCCTATTACCAGTTCTCAGAAAAATTGCTGAAATTTTTTTTCACAATAGACTGATTCAACATTTAAAGCACGATATTATAATCCACGAACAACATAGCTCCGTTCTTAACCTGTCCACATCACACCAACTCATCCGAGTGGTGGAGTATATCAAGACAGGATTCAACAATAAACATTATACAGGAGCGATTTTCCTGGATATCCAGAAAGCTTTCAACTGAATATGACACACATGTCTGATTTACAAACTAATTAAATTTACCCCCTACCTGATCAAATTAATTAATTCATACCTAACCAATAGAAAATTTTCAGTTACCCTAAATGGAATATATTTAAACCCCAGATATATTGAAGCCGGCGTCCTTCAAAGTGGAATTTTGTCTCCGACTTTATTCAACCATTACGTGAACGATATACCAATGCACCTCAACACCATTTTATGCACGTACGCAGACGATACTGCAATACTAGCACGACAGACTAGCCCAAACGCTGTTGGCCATGAACTAAACAAATACCTAACGGAACTAGAAGAATGGTACTCCACTTGGAAAATAGCCCTAAATGTTTTTAAGACGGAGACCGTCTTCTTTTCCAGAAACAATAATAAAATAGAACCAGATATATATCTGGCAAATAACAAACTCCCCTGGTCCTGGTCCACAAAATACCTGAGAGTAACGTTAGATAAAAAGCTCACTTTTAAACAACATGTAACACTAATTAAAAACAGTATATAACTGTAATTCACGGTATGTTTCCCTTTACCTCGCGCAAATCTACATTAAGTAGACGTAATAAACTTCTTATCTACACCCTGATAATAAGACCAATCCTGACCTATGCTTGTCCAGTCTGATTCCAATGTGCAAATACAACCCTAGATATCCTATATAAAATCTCAAACAGTAGCCTTAGGAAGGATTGTTAAGCTAGCTGGTATATGTGCAATAATAACATTAGAAAATCCAATACCATTCACTCAAAACCAACATTAAAAAATTATCCAAAAATTTCTTCCATAAAATAGACACATCCACAAATAGAACCATTCAAGCCATCGAAAGATACACCCCGTTAAGAAACAACCAGCAACCTCACTGACTCAGAGAAATTTTAATTGATTAGACATTAAATTTTTGTTCATTTCTACCCTCCCAAAATTCCTACATCCAAAACTACACAAAAAGCCAGAACCCGCCCATCTACTGATAACCAACCTCCACAACAGCCAATCAGAATTCTCCCCCTAAATTTCAAGAGACCAACTCGCGACATCTTACACAAACACCAGACTGGAGGAATATGCAGCATACTCCAATCTCTACTGCCACCAATTTATTAAAATTCCAAGCACCAACAATTTGATAACCTAATCAACGGCATCTATATAATATCAGCTCTCTATAGCATCACAACTCAGAAATTGAACTTCGTCTATCCATTACTAATTACTTAAACCACCACCTAAAATCCATTAGTTTAAATTTATTTTATTTGTAAAATGAACATCACCTCATGAAATAAAAATATTTTAATCTAAGAAACTATCATTTTAAACAACTCATAGCATTTTCTTAATAATATTACTATAGCTCGTTAAAATCACGTAAATTTCTTAACTTATCATTTTTAAATTTTTAACTGCTGGGTAAGTGTGAAAACCAAAGTTCTGGCTCAACTAATTCATCTATAAATTCTGGGGTTTAGCCTTCTGGGTGCATAACGTACCCCAATAACAAATATTCCGCATCTGCTACGGTCGGCGAGGAGAGAAATTTTTCAACCTCTTCTATTACCTGTGCTGAGAACTCAGGGATCTCAACGTCGTGGTTTGGGTAAGGTGACCAGACGTCCCGATTTTTAACAATTTCTCCAGCGTCCCGAGGGTTTTTTAAGAAAGTCCCGATTTATAGAAAGAATGCACGTCATGCTAGGGAATGGTAGGAGAACGGGAAGGAAATATACGGGTTTCGGCTTCCATGTAGCTATTTCATCGGGATATGAACTTTATATTATTTTTGTAAATTTTATAATGTTAAACTTTAATAATAAAAATAATTCTTGAGAACTGATTATCAGGAACCCCGTATCAAAGTTCGCCTTGATCAGTTGCTAGAATTCGACCATCATTGTTTGGACTTAATGAACAGTGGCATTTTTCGGCATTGGCAGCGACGAAAACATTTTGTAACTGTAAAATGAAGAGAGAACCCTTTGTACACTTCCACAGATTTTATTCTTATGGAGACATGTTTCGCTAGCGATCCAGCATTATTTGGAACATTGTTGTAAAGGAATTACATCTTGTACAAAAATCGGAAACAGAGGGGAATTTTAGAGAGGAGAAGGGTCAGGGTGTCTTCGTTGGTCGTCCACGAAGTAACGCCATCGCATATTGAGTTTTGTAACTGTCTCTCATACGATACACAACGTTCTGTGTGCTAGTGCTAGTTAAAAAAGTGACGTCAACAAATCAGTTATTCAGATGATTTAGGTAAGTTATTTATTTAGGTACCAAATGTAGGTATTTTTTAGTTACCAAATATTTAATCAAACCTGTCAATGGTGTCCCGCTTTTCGAATGTTAAAATTTGGTCACCTTGTAATGACGAGTAGTCGGACGGATGGGAAGGAAAGGTCGACATTTCTAAAACAACTAGTTTATTAATCAATCAAGCTACAAATCTACAGAACAATTCAAATAGAAATCCATCCTATCTTTTCCCCCTCATTCCCCTTTTCTGAAAGCTTACACTATACATACATATATCAGTCTTAATTTGCATGTTTCCGTTCTCTTCTTCGGAGGAAGGACTGTGATACAAATAACTGTTGAGGAGTGAAAATTCCCCAAGAGGACTATTAGTGACAAGGTCGCAGATAGACCCCTCGCAACCCCCTCCGTTCAGAAAACGTGATTTATTTGAGGGTCTTAACACCCCGATAGAAATTACGTTAATAAATTTCAATACACTTAAAAATCTAACAACTTTCACATTTTTACAATCATCATTGTTGAGTCACTTGTAGGACCGAAATCTACTCCTGCTCCTCACTGTTTTTACTCCTCCGGCTCTTGTCAGGTACGGACTTGTCCTTTCTGTTGCCGCTGGCCTCTCGCTGATGTTCAATCTGTTGCGTAGGGGATATGGACTTGATCTCCGGGACTCCTCTTGCCCTTCCTTGATATGTCGTCTGTTGCGAAGGTGATAAGGAAAGTCTGTTGCGAAGGTGCTTCTCCCAGGCAGGACTTGTCTAATCTGACCATCGTTGTGTGTACAGACAGATGAGTGATTTGTCTATAGAAACCATGTTGTACCATTCGGTCGTCCCTGTTCGCCGTGCAATACCACTTCGAAGACGCAAACGCTTGTAGTATTCACAGCAATGGTCGCCTTGCCATCTACAAACGACGTCTAAAGGAACATGCTGACATCGATTGTTGTGTAACTGACCTCATTTGTGCTTGATATAGCAGAACGATCTACCTCCACCATGTGCACAATATGCCTTTCCTCACGTGTAATACTGCGACGAAGCGTGCAATGATTGTGGCCGTCTGCCAGTTGTTCCCTCTTGCATCCATCGATTACATATTCGCATTACAGTTTCTTGATTATGTCCGACATAATCATGATTTTTCGAAAGGATAATCGAATTCACTATAGGCAACAATAATCTCTCAATGGAACTCAGAAACGTGTTCGAAAGACATTCATTTCTTCTTTGAGGGATACTGTAGCTGTTCATTCGAAACAACCGCCCGAAAATGCAATTCCAGGACTTAAAACGGCATCCTGTTCTTCCTCTATGTAACGCTTGTTGATGGCGTTATAGGCGTTCTTTATGAACGTCTGCGCTGAAATGCTAATAATTTGAAATTATCTATTGCGGCATACGCATGGTGAAAATTTCACATGGTTTGAATGCTTTCTTCATGTTGTTGAATTTTGGATGGTCAGCAGTGTAACCTGATAATTTTGAAATATTAGCATAATTTTCAGATCTCAACAAAATTTAAAAAGGAAATATATTGATGAAAGAAGATTATTTAATGAAAAATGGACAAAGAATTATTTTTATTGAGAGGAACAATGAGATGCTCTTTTTATAATTTGTCGTGTTCTCATACCTAATACTACGTAAAACCGTATTTTTATTTCTGGCAACAATAATTTCATTTAATGATAAGGTTGTGAAAATGAGCAAAAATGGGAGGAATATTTTTGGAATTTGTCTTTCAGAGATATTAATCTAATCCAGGGGTGTCCAACCTTTCACGCACTATGCATCAATTTTATGACAGACAAGTTCAGATGCGTTATATAACTTGAGCATTATTCTACGATCATTGTTAAAGGATGATAAGTAGAGATCAGGATAGAATCTGCTGCGCTTAGGGGAGGAAAAGGAATTACTTAATCTAGCAGTTAAATTAATTAATTTATGCAGTTTAATGACCTGGCCGTGGTAGCCTAGTTGTCACGTTGCAGACTAGTGGTTGGGGTTGTTTCGAGTTCTGATACCACTAAAATTCCACCGTGTAGCAGGGCTAATGCACGATAAATCGGGTCTAAGTCCCAAGTCTTCCCATGGCGTGGTGTGGAAGTTTGGAGAGGGAAGTGTCAGCTTAAGTATCCTCCTCATCACTTGATCGAGGTTCAAAATTTCAAGTCTGCCGCCAATAGCATTCGTGTTCGTTCTAAGTGTGACTAAATAAGCAATCAATCAATCAAATTGATTTATTTGTTTCACAAAACTATCACGTGATATTTACATTGTGAAAGTTGAGGCATATTCCATTTTCAGAGTATTTTAAGGTTTATCTACTATTTCTTATCTTCATCAGATTTAACTACAGCGCCACTGATAATCATCTAATGCGCCAAACGTGCATTCGAGTACCGTATTTTCTTCTTTGTAAGAAACTAGATGAATTACTATAGAGTGTAGATTGAGTGGGCAGTTAATCCGAAATTACACGCAACACCAGTTACAAAAATATTATAATATTGTATGAAAAGGTATTAAACTCAAAAATCGGAGTGTGTTGTAGGGAGAGTGTTGTGAGGACAATATAAAGGTACGAATAACAAGCTTTATATTTCAACAAAGGTTTTTTTTTTAACGACGTTAGGATTCAGACAAAATCTTGTGCGAAGGCTGGTTATATAATTTCAGTTTTAATTATTAACAAATCAAAGCCGTTTTCAAATAGCAAGTTTATTAAGTTATGTAGGAAAAGCATGGCATATATAATTTTCTCCTTGATAAGAAAGATGACGTTACTGAAATCAATATGTTTTGTCAGACTATTGCCAGAAGAATCGACGTACTAGGGAAATCTATCGAAGAGTATTTGAAAAGTAAAACTTCTACTTTTAAATTTTAGTCTTTGATAATGGATGAGAGTACTAATGTTAATGATGTTAGATTTAAGTTGCCATTTGTAAGAGTGGTATTAATGGAGATTACAATGTAATTGAAGAAATTGCTTCTTTAGTACTAAAGTACGATGACCAAAGAAAACCTTTAACGTGATTTTCTTTGTCTATGGCCAATGTATCAGGTGTAATTACAGGTAATGCTCCAGCTATGATAGGTAAAAAAAAAGTCCGTATTATCTCTATTTTGGTTTTCTTTCATAAATCGGCCTTTTTTTTATGTCTAAATGCCAATCTGCCGATGTTAACATTAACGGCATATTCTGGCGATTCGCTTCTAAATATTCTTAATTTTGAAGTTATAAAACTCCTAAATGGTTGAGTGCTCTGTGCACATTGACAGCCAGAATTACATAAATTTTTGGTACTTTCCACAGTTCCAGAATCTTAACATTTTCGGCTTGGCTTTGATGATATAAAAGATATTCGCCGACGGGAGGCAGATCGAAGGTCGAAACATTTGGTATTAATCTAGATATTGATATTAATCATGAAATAAATAAATACAGAATTATTGACTAAAATAGTTAAAAATTATTCAGACGGGTGGGAGAATACAGGGCTTTTTATAACCTCCAACCAAGAGGGAACAAACGTATTGAAGTTAGAATTCAGGTTAGAGGAGCAGGGAAAATAAAGGGTAGACCTCTGTCCTCCAATCAGGAGACATCAAAGGGGAAGGGGAGATCAGGGTTGAATTGTTCGCCCAATCAATTTGAAGAAGTTTGATATCCTTGCTCAGCTAAGAGATAGATCTTGGTTTCTCATTGGTTATCGGCATAAAGTTGAGAAAATTCTTAAAAAAATAACTTAGGTTCCTGGTTTCGACGGAAGAATCTGAAGAGTTCTTGCCGCATGGGTGATGGAGAGAGATGTCGGGAAGAAAGCAGAAATTTTCATGATTAATAAAATATATATTTGATACATTGGGAATTTAGGATTTTTAGGAAGTGAGGAGATCTTGTGCAAATGCTATAGTTAGTAATGGTGGGGTGAAGTCTTCTGTTTCTTGAAGGGTCGAATTTTGAATATTGTCTAAGTTATTAAAGAATTTTGTGGCTATTTTTTAATAAATATTTTTACTCTAGGGATTTGTATCGATGTTCTGAGGTCCTCATTCCTCATGCACCAGTGGGCTCAGTTGATCATTCTTATGAAATTATTTTGGAGGATTTCTAGTTTATTTATATGTGTCTGTACTGCTTGCCCCCAAGTCGAACATGCATAAATTATGGTTGGATGCAGAGGAGTCATTTTGTTATCGACATTCACCGTGATTTGAAAGTTTGTATCTGTGTTATATGTTGTTCAAAAGTGAATTTATGATCTAGAGCAATACCAAAGTATTTGGCCTTTTTAGACCAGGCGATCACTTGATTTTCAAGTAATATGTCAGTTGATTTTATTTCTGAGCATTTGTCGAAGAAGACGGCCTCGGGTTTTGAAACATTTAATCTTCCATTTCAAGAACCAGTCTTCTAGTATTGTGAGATGTCTGTTTAGATAGTGGCTCAGGATTTTTGAATTCTTATGACTTACAAGTATTACTGTGTTTGTAGAGAATTCTGTTGGCGTATTTTGGTATGTCGTTCCCATAGCTTAAAAATAAATAAGGTCCCAAATGCGACCCTTGCGAAATTTCTGAAAGGATTGATCTGGGAGATAAATACGTATCATTACCATTTACAGAGAAATCTCTGCTTGTTAGGTATGAATTAATGAGAACTATTAGATAGTATGGCGTGGTGTAGTGATTTAAGTTAAAAGTTAATGCACGCCATAAAAATAGAAATGAGACAGAAGGTTAATATATTAATTACATATTTTAAATTACATTAAAAGTCAATACAGAAATAACATTAATAAAATAAGTGAAGAGTGCGTGTTCGCTACGCCGTGCCAGTCAGAGAGAGTGTGTCAGTTCTTTTGTGGAGGAGAACGAGTTTCCTAATGCTATATCATACCAGTTCCCTTCTCTCTGTTGCAAGCTGATTCCAGTTAAGGAGAATTTAAGTGATTGAAGAGGCACGTCACAGTGGGGTTCGGATTTTAATCAATTTGTAGAGTAGGAAATTTGCCATACTTGATCAAAGGTTTTTTGTTTGTCTGTGAAAACTGCCCCAGTATGTTTCCCGACTTTAAAATCAGAACGGATATGCCCCTTTTCTTTGAGTAGCTGATGCGATGTGGAGAAATGTGGCATAAAGCCTTGCTGTTATGGAATTATGACTTGGTTCTCTAGGAGATGGTCAAGCAGCCGGCTGAATATGACTTTTTCAGCTAATTTTCAGTACTTTCATGAAACACTACATTAAACTACTATTACAGATGTGCTTTGCAATGACCTCTGTTACAGAATTAACCACGAAACAGTTTAGGGAATATCATTTTACTATCATCCAATACATATTTCCATTCACAAAACATTGTAAGAAGTTGTGACAGCGAACTATTCCTATTCGCCTTTTGTGTCATAGCTAAACTCAATGTATTAACACTAAAAGTCAATAAGTGAATCAAAGAGACGTTAGACAGGTACACACTGTATTTATTGACTAGTTGCTAATATAACGACAATTATAACAGGCTCTCCCCAGATAATGCCTTAAATATATTAACTCGATCTACCAGTAATAAACTAACTGACTCTTACCACTAATGTCAAAATGAGTGTCTTGACTTTTTACTTTCACGAAACAGCCGACAGCTTGTAATAATTCTTGTCTCCGACTTCGACTCTGGAACAATTGCCAAACGCTAGAACCACTCGACCACCCCTGTGACTCTTAAACTGAGTTTATATATTTCCTACTTCACTTCATTTCTACTTGCTTGTGATTTGCATATTAATGTTTCATTTTTGGTTGGGCAAAGGTTGTTCAGCAAAAGCAATCAATCTTAATTAAAAGTCCCTAAGGTTAGTGAAGAGAAAATCGCGAATAGCCCAACGTCACAAAGTTACTATGGAACATTGAGTTGCGTATGGAGGAGTTTTTGGGCAGAAGCAGTGCCTATAAGGAGCTTTGAGGCTGTGCGTATAATGGAGGATATTGTCTCTCTGAGTATGTCTATGCGCCCCCCTTCTCATCACCACTCGTATCCAGTGGTGATGGGAAGAAGCACAAGGGCAGTTGAGGAGCTGCTGAAACTTGAGATAGAGGAACACAAGAATTAAGATATATAACAGGTCAATTGAAAAGTCCCCGGCCTGACACATAGATGGCGCTACTAGAATTAAATCCATATGTTTTTTAGTTAGCCCTAACCCTCAAAAAATGCGTGTATAAATTTGACAGCTGTCGGATCATTAGTTCGTGAATTATAGCATTTTGAGTGAAGCAACTTTTGTTATTGTGAAAAAAATGGATAAAAAGGAATTTCGCGTGTTGATAAAATATTGCTTTTTGAAGGGAAAAAATACAGTTGAAGCAAAAACTTGGCTTGATGCCGAGTTTCCGGATACTGCCCCAGGAAAATCAACCATCAAGGATTGGTATGCTAAGTTTAGACGTGGTGAAATGAGCACCGAAGACGGTGGACGCCCAAAAGAGGTTGTTACCGACGAAAACATTAAAAAAATCCACAAAATGATTTTGAATGACCGTAAATTAAAATTGAATGAAATAGCAGACATTCTAAAGATATCAACTGAACGTGTACATCATATCATCCACGAATATTTGGGTATGAGAAAGCTCTGTGCAAAGTAGGTGCCGCGCGAGCTCACTTTTGACCAAAACAACGAAGAGTTGATGATTCGGAGCAGTGTTTGAAGATGATCAAGCGTAATAAACCCGAGTTTTTACGTCGATATGTGACAATGGATGAAACATGGCTCCATCATTTCACTCCGAAGTCCAATCGACAGTCATCCGAGTGGACTGCACACGATGAACCCGCTCCAAAGCGTGGGAAAACGCAACAGTCGGCTGGCAAGGTTATGGCGTCTGTATTTTGGGATGCGCATGGAATAATTTTCATTGACTACCTTGAAAAAGGAAAGACCATCAACAGCGACTATTACATAGCGTTATTGGACCGTTTGAGTGACGAAATCGCCGAAAAACAGCCGCATTTGAAGAAAATGAAAGTGCTGCTTCACCAAGACAATGCACCGTGTCACAAGTCAGTGAAAGCGATGGCAAAAATCCATGAATTGGGCTTCGAATTGCTTCCTCATCCACCGTATTCTCCAGATCTGGCCCCCAGCGACTATTTCCTGTTCTCAGGTTTCAAAAGAATGCTCACTGGGAAGAAATTTTCGTCGAATGAAGAGGTGATCGCCGAAACTGAGGCCTATTTTGAAGCAAAGGACAAATCGTACTACAAAAATGGTATCGAAAAGTTGGAGAGTCGCTATAGTCAGTGTATCACCCTTGAAGGAAATTATGTTGAAAAAAAAAACTAATTTTGCCAAAAAACTGTGTTTTACTATGGTAGGCCGGGGACTTTTCAATTGACCTGTTACATTCTCTTCAAACCCGGCGTAGGAGATTCAGGAAAGATAAGTTCCTACTTCATTAATCAAGAAAACTTTACCAAATGGATGGGTGTCTCTCAAAACTTTAATACAGAAGTCCCAGTGTAACAAAGTCCGATGATGATGATACTGAAGTTTTATTGGCGCAAGAGCCAGATGTGGCCATACCGCGCCAAACAAGTTAAATCTGTGATCTAGACATTAAAACATTGAAAAAAGATTGATAGACAAAAAAGTCATGTGAAAAAGTAAAATCTATTGGCGCATGAGCCAAATATGGCTATGCTGCGGCAAACAAGAATTAACTGTGGTCTAGACGAGAAGAAATTAAGGAAAAGACAAATTGGTTGACAAGATGGAGGGTCGAAAATAGAGAAGGATTGCTAGGGTATCCCAGGGGCGCGTCACCCGTGTTTACCAAGTAACAAAGTCCGAACAATTCGCAATAGCATTGTCTGAAAGGCCAGGCAATATCCCATTTTCGAAATAACTGGAGAAGACAGACGCAAAGCTTTTCTAGTTGATTTTTAGTGAAGGTCAAACTTGATGCTCTTCAACCAGATACAAGAAGGAAAAAAAGGCAGGAAAGAGAAAATTATGGTTTGTTAAATCTTCATTTTATTACTTTTGTGCATAAGCATTGAGCAGTGCTTACATTTTATACCGCAGTAAATGTATAATATGGCAATGACAATAGTTTTTCATGGATACAGATGAATAAGTTTCTCATTTTATTGAGGAAAAATTTTACTGGTATAAGTTCAAGAGGATATGGAATGGATAAAGGACGTATACCTAGAAACTATTTTTGATTTATCGTTACAAATATTTATGTGGTAAAAATAGAGAGAGATCTAGAGAAAGAAAACGAAAGCAAATATTCCCTCACATTCTCAAAAGAGTAGCACAAATCAACATCCTTGACCATATCTGTAGAAATGGCACATAACTTATAAACGGATCAATCTATCAGGATCAGATACTCATAAAAATTACAATTTCATGAAACTACTAATATATTTTTCATATGCTCGAGATTCATCAAACACCTTCTTTTGAGGAAGTTTCAAGAATATTTTTTTTTTATAAATCACCTTAATGATATAGTATTCAAGAGATATTGCTGTTACATTATTCACTTTAAGTTAATCATTACTATAGAACTTATTGAATGTTACCGAAAAAATTTATAAAAGTATGAATTCAAAATATTTTGATGGTCAATACAATGCTTTTTATATTTAAAATATCTTATTCGTTGAAATATGCAAATAACTTTCAAAAAGTGTCTAAGTTCTTCTGAAGTGTCTATGCTTATGAATGATTGAAATCTATAATTCACATAATTCCACTGTAATCATTAAATGTTATCATCAATAAAAATTTTTAGAGGTTAACTTATGATTCTTTATTTAAGCATGGATGTATTTCACACTAAAATAGAATAAAAATTTTAAACCTGAAAATTCTCAGTAATGAATATATTCAAAAAGTAGCAACAAACTACTGTAAATTAACAACAATTACATTTACAACTTCCCTGCCTTTTTGAAATATGTATGTATATTTAAAAATAAAGATTTATTTTAATGAACTTTTTCAGTGAGCAACGGCCATAGTTTAAGAGATTCCTATTTAAAAAGTTAAATTTATTCTCTCATCATAAACAGGTATTAAACTAAAAGTCCTTTCATAATTTGAACAGAACTAAAAGAACTTTCATAATTTGAACAGAACTAAAAGAACTTTCATAATTTGAACTAAAAGTCCTTTCATAATTTGTAAATAAACAATCAAAATTAAGGGGTCATGGCAAAAAACGCCTTGCAAGTGATGACCGCTTAAAATTTTTGGAAATAATTTAGTAGTACAAATGAGAGCTGACTTACGATAGGATACTCTGGGGCACAAACTTTGTCAATTAAACACAATTTCATAAGTAATTTATACAGTGAATTACAAACAATATTCTTTTCTATTAATAGAAAAATAATACTTAAGTATTATTCTTCTTTACATTAAGAAAACCATGAAGCTAATGTTATAAGATCAGGGAAAATGAGTTTAACATAAAAACTTTTCTGAATCTCTTTAGACATTTCTGAATCTATATATTTATAAATTGTTACTTTTAAAAAAATTAAATAATGAATGTCAAATAATTGAAAAAGGTAATCAAAATATCTTTTTGTGGTACTCATTTGAAAATCCAATCGTTAGGTATGCTTTTCTGAAACATCATTGTAAAAATTCTTCGTAATCAATTGCTGATAATTGAATCTGTGCACCATAAATATTAAAATATTGACACATCATTAATGCAATGACATTTAAAAAACATCTGCTATAGGCCAGCCCTACGTGCTGCAAGAGGGATTTACAGTGAAAAGTACAGGATTGCTAAGACAACACACAACCATTATGAGCTTTCAGCACCTTATTGAATCCCTTTTCGGGATTATCTGCGCATAAAAGCAAAGCGACTCGAAACCGAACATTTTTGTAAAATATTTGTCTTTGATTTTGGAATAGAAGTCAATCATAAAAAAAATGATTAACTATAACATCGTATAATCTGTGGCTAAATGGCTTTTAATTAAGTCATTATTTTTTTTGGAATAAAAAAAACAGAGTATTTTGCATTGAATGTAGAGCCTTTGAAAAATTCTGGGAGTTGGCTAACTATAAATTCTCTAGTATAGTGGGATATATTTTTTAAGAAACTGAAAACATTTTTTTCTACAAAATTATTTAATTATTAAATAAGAGCAAATGCTCTTTTTAAACAACAAAGTTCATGGAAAAAATTGTTCCACATTTGAAATATCCTTTAAAACTTTAACTACTTTAAGAAATTCAAATAAAATTATTGAAATCAATATTTCATTTTTTCATAACTTATATTTGATTTTTTAAAAAAAAAGGAAAATATGCTATTTCTTTTGATTCAGCCAAAAAATTGCAGCAAATAAAAACTGTAGCAACAATTATTCACTTTATAATTGTGTAAATTTATTTCCTTAAATAAAGAATATACTGGCCATTTTACTCTGAAATATTTATAATTTAGCAAATAAGAAGATTCAAAGAGATAATTTGTTTCAATATTAACAAATACTGAATTGACATTGTTATTAAATTAATTTCTTTCCGTAATTGTTTTCCATCAGGTCACCTCATTGCAATGGTTGCACACACAACATAAGAAATCACATCTTAAAGCATTTATAAATTTACAAAATGGTTGATAATAAAATAAAAATATACTTTTTAAAAACTAAAATTGCTTGGTATAAATTTAGTTCTTCTCTTTGATTTAAATTTTGTGAATTTTATAGTTAAGAATAAAATAAGTGCATTGTAAATTTCTTTAAACAGGTGTTATACAAAATTGTTGATTATTAGATATTGGAATTCCATGAAGAGACAGTGAGAAAAACTTCGTAACTTACAACAGACAGAAATTAAAATGAAATTTAGCATCTAAAAACATTTGATTTAAAATGAATAAAGTATTTAAAATTATTTATAAAAAATTATCACAACTTTTGGCAACAAAAAACAAAAAGTTTATTTCCTTTTATACAAGGAGCATAAAATTGGTAGAGGTAAAACAATAATAGTCGTTGTAAAATAACATTGGTCTCAGTTCTTGGTAAAAAAAGATCTAAGACTAGAAACATAAGCTTCATGGATTTTGAGCATCACATGTGGATTATCCTGAAAATAAAACAAATAATAAAAAAAAAATTATTTTTTTACATGAAGCAACAATATCTTACTATCATAGCAGTGTAAGTTAAATAACTGAATTTCTTAATAAATATATTCTTAAGAAAATTCTTCCATTTATCTTCTTCAAATAAGAAAAAATTCTAAATATATTTTTTCTGTTACCATAGTAGTTTAATTTAGCTTCAGAAAAAAAAGCTTATTTTTCATATTTCATCTGCATTTAAAACCTTGCTTCCATTTTTAAAAATTTTATTTTAAAACTTTGGAATTTATTTCAGGATAAAATAATTTGTCTATGTTGTGTGGTGATTTACAAGATCTATAACAAGATGAAATCCTAGTCATTGTAAACAGAGAAAGAGATCTCAAAAATTAATTTTTTTAAATCAAACTTTCACTTAAAATATCATAAATACCATTTTTGAGCATTGGGTTTGCTAGAACAGATGTCACCTAGTATGGTGCTTGAGGATATATTGTTCCTTTCCAGTTTTCCTTTTTGTTGATAAAAGTAATATCAAATTTTTAATACCAAATATCAAATTTGGTATTACCGAAAATTTGTAATACCAAATCATTTATAAATGACAATTGAAATATATGTAATTTAAGTATTCAAATGATAAAAATGTTGCCCATTATTCGGAACAAATTGTGAAATATTGTGTCAACAATTTTATACATTGAAGAAAATTTTTCTTAACATTTAAGTAAAACAAAATTGTAAAAAATAATAAAAATGGAAAAACATTTGGAATGGATTTTCTTGAATGTTATACCAAAACATTATATTAACTTTTTAACAAAGACAAAAGTTAAGTTGAACCACCCTTTTTAATTTAAATTAAAAAAAAAAAATGCACAAAATATAATCTAAAATTGTATTTAAACCAGCATAGTTACTTAATTACAATTTTTTGCCATTCTTTTGTTCAAATTTTGAGGTGTTTGAATGTATCCTCATATACAAACTGGCTATTCAATGCTCCTAGAAGTTCTCCAACACAAAGTGAAAATATATGCCTATATCTTCAAAAATTATATTTAACTCTCGAATTTAATGAGAATACATAACATTAGGTTCATGAAAGACATCTTGTATGAAATTAAATAATTCTGTAAAATACTTTTTTCATGGACATTTTATTACAGTGCACAGAATTGCACATAACAATTCAGGTCTTCACACCCTTAATAAAGCTATTATTTTAGAGTAATTTTTTGAATATATACATAGTAATAATTTTTTCATACTGTAATTCTAGAATTTTTATTAAGTATTTTAAGATTGCTATTTTATTGTGAAGCACACTTTCTTTGCACACATATCCTGATATAAGCTTTTCCATTCTTTTGTACAACCAACAAATTTTACAACAAAATATTGTGAATAAGTAACAGAAAATAAATTATGAGCAATGAATTAGAAGAAAAAGCTCTGCAGTATGTAGAAGCTTAGTGATTATTAAAACTTTTAGCCTATTGTTCACCTTTACACAATATTATCAAATTATTTTATAAAATAAATTGAACAATGTTTCAAACACAATCAATTTTTTTTACTTAATTTTATGACCAATTGAGATTTCCTACATAGTGAAGGTTTCACTAATTCTGAGGATGTTATTTCTTGCAAAGAAGTAACACGTACATTTTTTTAGAGAATACTCAGAAAAGAACAATTTAATAAATGAAAATTGTAATTTTTATTCATGCAAAAGGCAACAACATATCTTTAAAATAGTTCAACTGAATCAAGTAAACACTCAAGGCCTATAAGATTGAAAAATAATGTCTTTTGTAAACAATAAACCTTCCTTAAAAACATGTAGTTTATTTGAATTCAATTAAAACAAGATTTTCCTTTTCAACTCAAATGGTGCAGTAAAAAAGAAAATATTCAAGTGTCTTAATACCAATAAAACTGTGAGAAAAATTTTACACGTGGAAATATTTGGGATGCTTTGAAGATCCTTTCTGTAGAATTATCAGTTAAAACTTGATTGCTTATTTTGTACGTCTAAATAATTTGAAATTTTATGCAGATATTTTTATTGTAAGTTACAATATGTAAATCACTAAAAATGATAGATTCAGACACTTATTAATTAAAGTAAAATTTATTATATCTTTATTTATAAGTACATATTAATAAGATAAAAAGAGACTATGAAAAATGAAGAATATAATTAAATAGATGTTACTAAAGTCATCATATAAATTAAGTATAAATTTATATTGAAGCCCACACTTTTTTACTAACCTTCAGTTTCAAAACATGGTGGTAAATAAATTTAAAATCAAATTATTTCATTAATGCATACAGTAAAAATTTGTCAAGTTTCAAAAATTGAAGAATTTGATTTCAAAATTGATAACAAGAATTTGATTTCAAAATTGATAACAATTGCAACAGCAATTCATGTTTTTTTCTTCCAAGATATAAACCAGAATGCTTAAATTTTTTTGTTTGTTTCGTATTTGTTTTCAGTCAAAGCTTATAATAGTATTTTAATTGTGAATCAGTCCCTAGATCATGGGTGTCTAAATTATGACCATTTGAGGGCTACATTGCAAAAAAAGAAAAAAAAAAAAAAAATTGCTGTGCCACACATACAATATTTTTCAACAAATTGAAATAAAAATGAACTCTATGTAGTTTTATTAAAATAAACTAACTTTTTTTATAATAATTTTTTAAAAATTTGAATTAGATATGTATAAGAACGTATTTATTTTAAATTTGTAAAAGTTTCTTTTCATTTAGTTTGGATTTCATAAAGATGGAAAAAATTTGAATTAATGAGATGGATGAATTTGCTTTTGTTGAACAAGCAAATCGATATCAGGTTCAATAGACAAGGTAGCAATTCTTACTGCATTTTCAAGATGTTTGTCAATGATCTTTGTCCTATTTTTCTTTTTTGTAAGCTTCATTCTTGAAAATAATTGTTCACAAACACAGGTACTGCCAAAAGCTGAAGACATTAATACAGCATCATTGTAAAAAATAGGACATTTATCACGGGATAGGTAATCTTTATAAAACTCCAGTAAAGAAACATTCCCAAATTTTTCTTTCAGTTGAATGTCACTTTGCAGTTCAATGCACTCCATTTGAAGATTTGAAGGCAATGTATTTATTTATAGAGAAAATAAGGTAGAAAATACATAGAAATACTCCTGTTTTTTTCAAAAATTTTGGAATCGACTTTCAAACTCTTGAATTAAATCAAAAATTAATGCAGCATATTTTGTGCAACTCGCAGATTTATGTGGAGCCAAAATACTGAAATGTGTCAAATCTTTTACTTGTATTTGATGAAGCCAAAATTTCAATTTTCTTTCAAACACTGCAATTAATAAATTGATTTTTTCCTGGAAGTCAAACTGGAACTCAAATTTAAATCATTCAAATGTTCTGTTAAGTTTACTAAAAAAGCTAAATCTAAAATCCAATCTTCGTCCTTAAATTCATTCACAGGTTTCCCTTTTGTTTCCATAAATATTTTATTTAAGTTCTCAAATCGTAAAATCTTTTGAGCATTTTCCCCTTACGGAACCATCTTACTTCTGTATAATAAATAACATCTGCGAATTCAGTGCCCATTGCCTTAAAAAACTCTTCAAATCGTATATGATTAAGTTCTTTTGCTGTAATAAAGCTAATGGTTTTTATAACAACGTTTAATACAATTTCCATTTTTAAAATTTTTCCACATAAATTACCCTTATGTATATTACAATGATATATCATCTAGATTGTATTGCTATCAGTGATGGCTTCATTATTAACCATTTTAACGAGTCTCCCATTTTTATCAACCATGGCAGGGACTGCATCGGTTATGATAGCTGATAAATTTTTCAAATCTACAGATTTGGTTGTGTCTTTTAACAATACTAAAGCAACCATTTTTTCCATGATATTAAAATGTTCATAGATTCCTCTTATAAAAATTGCCATTTGAGCCCTATCAGAAGTGTCAGTGGTTTCGTCCATGGCTAACGAAAAAAATTTAAAATTAGTATAATTACTTTTTAAAGACTTTTCAACTGAAAGTGTAAATTTAAATATTTTCATAATTTACGTTTGGGCCACACTTTAGGACAAGCATGCCCTAGATAAATTTTTTTGGTTTCTATTTTGTTACAACTAGGATTTCATTCCAGAAAAAGCAAATAATAAACCTCTTTTTAATGTAATGTATAATCTTCTACTTAAACTCGTATATATGTTATTGCAGAAGTACACAATTGATACAAAATGAAACAAAGGGAGTTTGGGAATGAAATTCAAAAATCTATTTGTTTCATGGTCTATTTAAATAGATAATTAAATTTAAAAAAAAATAACAAGGAATAAATAATATTAAAAAGTTTCACATTTCAAAAATTTCCATTTTATGCTTTGAATGAATAATCTAAAATAAAGGAGATGATTACAGTCAAATTTTGAGTAATTTCTATTATATTTTCAGAAAGATACTTCTGATTCATTTCACAAGACTTCATAAAATCAAGGAGCATATAAAACATAATCTTCATCATAGTAATAAACATACCTGAATATGTGATTTCAGAACTTGTTTCATGTTTGTAAAATGCATATCACAGTTAGCATCTAAATTGGTTTTCCAGTCCAACACACCTGGAAAAAAAAGAAAAAAGAATTATAACATAATATTAATTTAACAATTAAAAATATAAAATAAAATAACAGTAGAGTTAAAAAAATGTTTTTGTTTTAAAATGTTAACAAAACAGTGAACATTTTTGAATTTGTTAAATTTAACTAAAAATTATTCTTTTCAAATTACATTAGTAAAAATAATTTTGTCACTGTCATATGTAAGGTAAATTATTTATCATAAAGTTATTCGTGAAATAATAAATATGATGAATAAAAAATATTCTTTAATATATACAATAGTTATTTATGCTACCTAATTTTTTTTCTAACACTCTAATTAGATTAACATCATATGGCAGCTACACTAATAACTATCTCATATATAATCAGAGAATATATTAAGATAAAAAGGATAACTCTTGTGTTAATGTATCACTTTTTAAATTTCCATATTATAGAACATTAGAAAATCTCATTAGACTTAATATGCAGTAATACCTATTATTCCATAAATTGGTCTCAGATGAAATTTAGTTTTGAATTAGGGAGAGAGCCCTTTGATTCCTAGACTACCATAAAAGCTTCAGCATCTTCAGAGATAGATTGATTAGAAATTTTCAGTTTTTTTTATAAATAATTATTTCCTTAATATAAATGAGAAGAACATAAGTAAAAAAAAAATTGAAAATTTTTTAGTAAAAGATTTTTGAAATATTCTCTCTTTCAGTCTAATCAATAATTTTTAATTTATTAACCTTTAAAAATTAATAAGTCTTTACTTTCTTGTTGCTAAGAGTATGGTAGAACCATTACAACAGAACTGAATATATGACTCAAATCCAAATCAAGCCCTGTTTGACAAATAAAGCTTATTTTAAAATTAAAAACAATGTGCTCAGCCTTATTAGGTGAGTCAAGGTAAATCATATTCACTCTGAAAGAAAGAACGGAAAATACTGTTACTTTACTTGTTTCTACTCATTATAAAAATCGGTTTTCAGCTGTCCCAATTGATGAATTGCAATTCTAGAATAACCAATACAGGTTAAGCACACCGTTTCTTTAAAAATATGTATAACAAATACATTAATATATGTTAAAAGAATTCTATATTATCAATACAAAAATACTTTGATAGTTTTACAGAGTCAAAAAGAAAATAAATCTTTTTATAAAAAGATGACATTTATATTTTGAATACAATAAAAATAATTTAAAGATATATATTGAATAATTTTAATATAAAGCAAGAATTTCTATTATTTTTATAGATATAAAATAATTAGAAAATTGCCTAATAATTATGAATCATGATTCAGAAGAAAGGAACCTGAATTTACGTTTTTACCATAATTGTACATATAAATTACTAAAATACATGCATTTATCTATAATCTAAAAATAACATCTTATCAATAATACATGTACATTTTATTTATGGCAAAGTTATTATGTTGGCAAAGTTAAGTGACATATTTATTTATAGCAAGTAATATTAATTAATCTTAATGAAATCGTAATGGTAACTCAGATTGTTTTCACTTAATCTGATTAAAAGGAACACTGAAATTTTATCTCAACAGTTCAAACTGATATCATGTTTATAAGATTTGCAAAAAAACATCTTAACAATCTGTGTGAGGAAACAGTATGAATTTCATTCTATCTGAAAAATTATATAGAACACATAAATTCAATAGTACATCAATCTTTACTGTCAGAATGTTATGAAAAATAGCAAATCACTTAAAGAATATAAAAAAGTGCAAATAAATAGATTGCAGTAAACAGATTGCATGTGAATGGGATCAAATTGAAAGTAACTCAAAGTTACTCAGTCTTTCCAAATGAGGAGAATATTAGAAATCTAGAATTGGAATCTCTTGACAAGTTTATAAGAGAACATTATTTTTTTTTGTTCCCCCTACCTATCAGTTAACTACCTAAAACATTATGCATTAAAATATAGATAATTTTCAGCAGAGCTAAAAATAATCTTCTTTCAGAATTCCTTTTAATTTAATGTTAGCAGGTTTTTTGAGAAAATCATTAACAGAATGATTTTGCTCTTGAATAAATTCAAAAGAGCATATTGTTCTGTTGTTTCCCATTTTTAAGTGGATAATCTAAAAAAAATATATTATACATAAAATGAAGAATATTTTTAGGAAGATAAATATTCATCAACTTACCAGAATATTGACCAGGTATAAAATTTGTCTTGCAGAGATCTACATTAGGCTAAAAGAAATTAGCATATATATATATATATTTAAAAATAGATATATAAATACATATAATTTGCAGCATTGCAAATCAAGATCAATAAGAAATAGTAATATTAACAATATATATTTTTCTTTTTTTTTGAATATATAACCCAATATCTTTTACAGATAATTTCCAATATACCTCTTTTTCAAATATACATTAGATAAAATTAACGATTTAGTCTTAAACAATGCCACATGGTCCAAAGAACTTTTTCCTAATTGTTATAAATCATAAAGTTGGGCCTATTACAGAAATAATCTGCAATACAATTATAAAAATATATTATCAACATAATTAAAAATGATAAATATAAATAAATGACGATAACAACCAACAATTCTCCAGAAAAACTTCTACATAACATTTTAACAAATTTAAAGAATCAACTGTCAAAATAGAATGATTAATATAATGAAGGTAATTTCTTTAAAAGGAGAGCTAATTTTTGTAAACATAAAATCCTCATTAGGGTAATGAATGCTACAGTGGCATAATGCATGCATAAAAAATATTGAAATTTTCTACATTTATATAAACTCTTTATTCAATTAGATATTTTTGAGGCAAGTTTTTATTTCTTTAACTCTTCACTTTTTATCATCTTTACAACAGAAGACTAGAACACAAAAAGATTATGTTCATTTATCTGTCCATATCATGATTTTAAGTTTGGTTCTATAGTAGATTTCTAAAACAAAGTCATAATCTAAATATTCAAAAATATTCGGGTATTAATAATAAATTTTATTTATTTTTACTGCTTCAAATATAATAATTTAATTTTCATAAAAGTTTTGTCAATATCAAATTCAGCCGAATTTTAAAACTGAATATTAATACATACAGATGCACTGCAAAGTGATTTTTTAAAATTTTTAATATACTTCAACACACACAGGATACACTTTTACCCCCCCTTTTTATATTACTTTAACATCTTCACAAAGATATTTAATTTTTAGTCACCAAGTATAAAGATCTCCAGAAAGAAATATCTATTTTTAAACATTGTTAACATTTAACAATAAGTATTTAAAATATCATACACTACAGTAGCATGTACATTTGTGAAATGTCTTTATAACATGAAAGAATTTGTTCAAATCTCACATTTAGAACTGCACAAAATGTTACATAATCACTGTGAATTAAGATTAAGCACTTATATTATGAAAAAAAATTTACTCAGTGAATAGAACTCTTTGTAACCACATGTTAACAAATATTTCTATAGAAAATCAACTTGTTTGTATCACATTTCAAATCTTGAAGGTGAAAATTTTGAACTTATTATTGAAAGTTAATAATAAAATCAGAAATTTAATAATAGAAAGTTGGAATGTCTGACTTTCAGCAGACAATGTACATATTGTGCAAGGTTTAAGACATCAATGATACAACTATATATAATTAATTTCCCCCTTTCTTTATTCATAATTTTAAACAATGATTTTTCTCTTTACCCGTGTCCTTAAATAGTTTTGAAAAGTAAAAAATACAGTTTGCATCATAAATGACAAGTGTTTCTAAATAAGCAAAAATTATATTTAAAAATATAAGAAGTATTTATATAAATTAACAGCATAAATGACAAATAAATATAATTTTGTTTGTTCATAAGTCTCTCAGAATTCATTTTCTGATTAGAACTTATATAATTTTAAACATATTTTTTTTTAAAAAAAAAAGAAATACTTACATTTGTATATTGTACCTGGAATGTCTTTTCAATGGATGTAACATCGGAAATTGGTGATGAGATCTCATCTCGACTGAAGAGAGGAGACAATCGAGTGGGTGCAACCCAATCTCCCCGAGAGAGATGAGATCCATTGTTCTTTTTTTCTTCTATGATTTTAGTGTTCTGGTTTTTCTTGAAAGGTGCAGCAGGAAATGTGGAGATTCTGTCAGCATCTAAGGATCCAGTGGACATGAACCTTCTACGAGGTGACACATTGTAATTTTCTTGGGAAGTAGAACGGACAACAGTATTTTTAGGTCGTTGTTCAATAAATTCAACATATTTTTCCAACGATTTTTTTTCAGATTGAGCACTAAGGCTGTTGAAACCTATGTCATTGTTCACTTTATGAGAGTCAGATACAGCTTTCTGGAATATGTATTAGATAATACTTGTTAACGTACATGATATTAAATAAAACTTTTATATCTAAATTTAATCAAGCTTAATTTTTTAAAATTTAAACTATAATATATTTTATTACAATTAATCTTATGAAGGCAGTTACAATAAATTTAACTTAAAAATGTTTTAAAACTCACACAACATTAAGAATTTATTAAGAATTATATTGTTTTCCAAAACTGTGCTGTACAATTGACTCAACAATTAAACAAAACTCTATGAATGATTACTGACTGCATGATTTAATTAATTTAGCAAACTTGCAAAATAAAAATAATAATAAGGCCAAACCTACAATTTTATACAGCCTTAAAAAAAACTTTTACTTCTTTAGCAGAATTATTTATATTTAGTCTCACAAGAAATTCTGTATTATGACTTTTGATTTTAAAATTGTACAGTTCAATACAAATTTTGGTTCTTTAAGTTAATTTATTAACATCTGTTATGAGTTTTACATAATCTTTGTTTATGAATTTCATTTTAAATCTAAGTATATAAAACTGAATGATTTAAAGATAATTCATTCTCATACATTTTGTGATTATTTATTACACATGTACATAAACAGGGTTGATTTTCAAATGAGTTTATAAACACATTTGTGACTCATCATTGTTCCAATCCATTATTTAATTACATGGCCGGATAAAAACTGATTGCACTAATAATTAATTTCTGAACTGTCTCATACATAAAATTTTAGAGACATAAATAAGAAAACTATTTAATACTAAAAAATAATTTTAGTGAAAGCTCATTATATTCTAAAAGAATTTTCTTAAAATTTCAAATTATTTATTTACAAAATGCTTCATAATACAAAATTTTTCCCCTCCTAACATTGAATGAATCATTACAAATAAAGTCTTATTAAAGAAGCTATTAAAATTTTTTGATTACTAATGAACTTTTAAACGATATGTATGAAATTAAAATCAAGAGATAAATATTATAAAAATCATAAATATTATAAAAACAATTTTTCTTGCACTTTAATCACCTATAATTTTTTACATAACAAACAATATAAAATAAAACAACATAAAATTAAAAAGAGAATTAAATCATAGTTTTCTTAAAATTTTATTTATACTATGCACTGAATTCAAAAATTTTACAATGAATGTTCAGAAAATGAAATCTTAAATGATTATTTTACAAAATTAGGAGTTCCTAAATTTTATCAAATTTTGTTAACTCTAATATTTTAAAAGCTCATCATGGAGTTTAATTTTTAGAATGTCGTAAAAGTTTTAAAAATACGATTACGTTCTGTGAGCATTGAAAAATATTTTAATTTAAAGCAAGCAGCATTTTAGAAAATATAACTATTACTGAAATGTTTTAAGTCTGTGATAGTGCCATGGGATAAAACCCCAGATTCAAACTATACAACCTATACAATTTTACACAATAAAATTAGAAACAACTGACTAGTATTAAGTCAAAAGTAGTGCAAATAAAAAAGGATAGTCTTTTATTTTTGTTTTAATCTGAAAATCAATATTTTTAACACTTGATATATACACACTCTATAACCAAATAAAAAAAAAAACCGGACGCACCAAGAAAGAGTTGCCCGATTGTAATGAAATTTCGTATGCAAAGGTATTTTGACCAAACATGCAAAAGATTAAAATTTGGTGTCCAATGAATGAATAGCGGGAGCTACAACGCTTAGGAACTGCGCACTCAGCAGGTGTATATATGAAGCGCTCAATCTTATGGTCACATTTTCTGTTGCATTGCGATTTATGATACCTTTCAAAGACTGAAAAAATGCCTCGCTGAAGAATTCGAGCAACTGTCAGAGCTTGAAAGAGGTCGTATCATTGGATTGAAAGAGGCAGGTTGGGCGGAAAATCGCTCGTCACATGGGTCGAAGCGATGCGGCGATTAGAAGATGCTGGCAAGAATGGGCGGACCGTGGCAGATTTCAACATCATGATGGTAGCGGTCGACCTAGGGTCACAGCAGATCGGGAGGACAGAATGATCGTCAGATCAGCGGAAACAGTACCTGATTCATCGTTATCAACTATCAGACGTTCAACCGCACACGAGTGTCCACCATGACCTTTCACAGACGGCTGATAGAGCGAAATCTACGCTCGTACCGACCAATACGCCACTCACGCCTGCAAACTGTCGAGCCAGATTACAGTGGTACTTTGCTCGATCAGGTTGGAATTTTGCTGAATGGGGACGTATAGTGTTTAGCTAAGAAACCCCGTTTCCGTGACCTGACGATCATCGAAGACGTGTCTGGAGACGCCCAGGGCAGCGTGCCGATCCTGCTTTCACTATTGCAAGCCACACAGGCCCTCAACCAGGAGTTATGGTTTGGGGTGCCATTTCCCTTAATAGCCGGACCCCTTTGGTCGTCACTAGATGCATACTTACAGCCACAGTGATACGTCGGCGACATTCTGAGACCTGTTTGGCTACCGTTCCTTTTGCAGTATCCTAGCCTTATTTTTCAGCCAGTAAGATAATGCCAGACCACAGACGGCACGTTGCTATGAATTGTCTCACAGCTTGTCAAACACTTCTTTCGCCAGCCAGATCTCTCTCCAATCGAGCATGTCTGGAATATATGTTGGGAAGGCGACTGCATCTAACAGGGATTGTTGATGATATTTTCAGGGACGTCTTAAGGCATGGGCCAACTGGGCCCGTGCCGTGCCGTGCCGTGCCGTGCCTTTGAGGACCTCGTCTCGTTCTCTAATCTGCTTGAATAAGATCATGATCAGATTAATTTTTATCGTCTGATGTTATTCCCGGACATGACTAGTGAAAGACAGTTACTTCTATATTAAATGTTTCTATTTACAACGTTTGCTGATAATCAGGAAAAAATTATTAGTTTTATTTCTAAAGCGAGATATGTCCAATTTGTTAGTAAAAATGCTGCTGTGGGAAGGACAATCACAGACATTCCTTCCAGCGACCTATTGTTTATTTGAACACATGAGTTAAGGATCACTTAAAAATGGACAGGAGATACATTTAAGACCCCAACAGAAGTGACAAAAACACATTCCCTATTTTATGACAGGCTTCAGGGCTAATAAAAAGAGGTTTGAAATGACCTTGAAGGAAATCACACTTTTTCGAAGAAAAGGGCCTACAATTCTAAATCGGTAATTCCTTCCTTCAAATTCAAGATAATATACAAATAATTATATCGCACTAAAAAAAGTAAAATAATATGTAATTGTATTGGTTTTTTTTACAGAGACAGTTATAAAAATAATATCCAGTTTAAAAAAATTCTACTCTTTGTTTTGTAAATTTTCTCTATCTTCAACAACTTTCGCTCTGAACAACATGAAATAATCTCTTAACTGCTAATAAAATTGCATATAAATATTTCAATGGACTATTTAGAATATTTTTATATTTATGCATAAGTGTGCGTTTCCTTCATTTGAATGCATTATGATTTACTAAAAGAATTTTCCATGTGTATTGTAATTTGGAGAAATATTTTTATTTGCTTCTAATATGGAAATGTTATTTTACTCATTTGAAAATTAAAATGACTGTCATTTTTTATTATTATTGAAACACAAATAATAAAGGACATTTATAAATGTATTACATTACTACAGATTGTAGTAATATAATATACAAGTAGAAAAGCAATCATATAACAGGAATCCTAGAGTACGGTTTGATAATTAGATAAATAAATGCCTGTACAATAATTTAATGTTTTTTAATTTCTCCATCAATAATGGAGAAATTCTCGTCCAACATAGTACAAAATAGGAGATTTTTAGTGTATATGAACCCTCACTAGAAAATTTCTGTTTGTGTGTGTATATTTAATCATTTTCCTGCAGAAAATTGAAATTTATTACATACACTCTAATTTTAGTTCTTATACTTTAAGACTTATAAAGTATTTTATCCCTTACTGTAATACTTTATCACATAATGGTATAAAACACTTTTAATGAAAATTAATTACATAAATATAATTCTCCAAATTAACAATTTATGTTATAACATTCTTTAAATTTTGGAATATATGACTTCCTTTTTATCATAATTTATTGTTTTGTTCGATAAGCATAATAATAAGGATATATATATTTCATATAGTTACAAACATATATTTTTCTGAGAACTTTTAAGAGATTATGTATGGATTATGTCCACAAATATTATGTAATGCAATACAATATAGAAACCTAAAAACCTTTTAGAGATTTTTTTCCCCGCATGTTCTTTCCAATAAAATCGTTTACTCAATATTTTCTTCGATATGATTTTACATTTGCATCTTAAAAATAAAAAATCTTTAAGGAAATCTAATAATTAACTGTATGTTATGAAACTAATATTGATTTATATTAGTATATAGTACATATGTATATTTGCATTATAATGATAATATTCAGGATTGCATGCCAGACTTTAAGACAAAAAATAAGTACACTGTATACGTACCACGCGCATAACATTCTTTGAATTTAATTGGCGTTCAAGCAGTAGAATGTAACTGTAATGTAACAATTTACTCTGATTTTGTTCAAAATCTTTATAATTTGTTCTCATGTGATAGAAATGAAAAATCTTTCAAAAATACGTTGGTCAGCACGTCGAGATGCAATTAAAACTTTAAGCTCCAGATATTCAGAAATTGTCATGAGCCTAGATTGCTTAATTAATAATGAGTTACAGGCAGTGGATACTCGACTTTAAGCTAAAAAATTAAAATGAATGAATTAGAAACTACTTTTTAACTATTCTTTAGAATGACATTTTGACATGTATGGACAAAGTAAATCTACTTCTGTAGAGTAAAAATATGGATTTGTCTTAAGGTGTAAATTATTAAAATCATTAATGATATATATAAAAACCAAAAGAGACACTTTTGACTATGCCAAGAAGATATCCTTTGCAAAAAAGTATCAAAATGTTCACAAGCATATAAGACAACACAGTATTAGGGTAACTTTCCTTAAAGGAAATAGAAACACTGACACAACGTTTGAAAACAGCCACAGCCAGAAATTTAAAATAGAAACCTTTTTACCAATAATCAACTTTAATTTGCAATATGCAAACATGTAATAAAAAATATGAGGAGCTTATTGAAACGTTTGGATTTTTTAAAAATATTTCTAATTTGGATGAGACAGAAATTGAAGAAAACATGCGAGAAAATACCAAAATTTTACGATAAAGACACATTAATGGAGAGGAACTGAACTTGGAATGTCAACATTTCAAGTCATATATGATCATTGATGGCGAAAAAGCAAAGAGAAGAAATGGAAAAAAGAAAGACCAATAAAAAATATCATTCTACAAATGTAGATGAAGAACAATTGTTGGATGAGGGGACTGGAATCGGGATCGACATACATATATAATGAAAAACTATTCAAAGTGTTTCCCAATATTGAAATAATAGGGAGAATGCTCTTATCATGATTACTAACGTGAGTGGTGAGCATTCATTTTCAAAAATCAAACAGGTCAAAAATGAATTGAGATATCTTCTGACTCAATAACATTTGAATAAATTATGCTTGATGAGTATTGAAAATGAAATATTTTTAACAATTGATTTTGAAGTCCTAATTAATGATTTTGCGAATTTAAAATGTAGAAAAAAAAATATTCACATAAAACCTCATTTTACTATAGATTGCTTTTATTGAACTGTACATGTATGTACACCAAATTAGATTAAAGGGTTGCAGGTAGGGCCTCATGAAGTCTTAAGACATCCCTGAATATTTTATATGAAGATACGAAGAAAAAAAAAAGCTTATATTGATATATAATTATAGAGAAAAAATTAATTATGAGTAATAATGACTTTCCAAAAGAATCAACACAATGAAATTCATATGCTTTTTAAATTTACAAATAAAGCATTGATATATTTAAAAGGTACACATTGAAAATGAACAACAAAAAATATGCATTTGTTTTCATTGTTTTTAAGTTGAAATTCATAGCACCTTTCTATAATGAATTTAACTGGATCATTTATTACTTGGAGAGTTAAACTTGTGTTCCAATTCCCCCACTAATTATTTTCCATGAAACATATTCAGCATCTTATTGTTTTCCCCCTTTTGTCTTCAAATTCTTTTCAAGATGCTCCAGATCTACTCAGTATTTTCTACTTTTTCAAGAGTTTTGAAAACATGGCATAATAATTACTGACAGAATAATACAGTTATTACTGCGTTATTTTGACAATATCATTCAGTATTTATTTCAATCCATTTTACCTCTTTTTTTGTAAAGTAAAAATCTTCTAAGATAATTTAGGGGTAGTAAATTCATGCTTTTTTTTCTTTATAGTAATTTGTATCATTTTAATTCAGGATAGTATTTTTTAGCATGCTTGTTTCATTTTTCTCTCTCCTTTTTCAGGATATTTTTATAAGTTTTTTTCAATTAATTCTTAGTAATTGTAATTTCTAGAAATAATTTTTATTTAAATTTTATTTCAGTGATTATAACTTGAAATTTAGTTTGATTTGAATACAATACAAGACAATTTGATACAATATCACAATATAAGACATAAATATATATTTGATGTACCAAAAATATACTGTAATGTCGTGATCCCAGAATGCGTAGAATGAAGCGGTAACGTGAAGGAATCACACAGCTTAAGAGAAGATAATTCTTTATTTCACAAATTGAAGGATTATATTCTAGTTAGGCGTTTCCGCCTGGTTTCTATTTACACATACTGCTAACACATCTAACTACATAGCACAGAATCAAAACGCATATAGCTACACAGCACAAGTCCAAACACATATAGTTGAAATACCTCCAATATCTTAATATCCAAAGTATTTCGATTTAGTTCTCAATTCGCAAGAGAAGGCAATCGCCTCCAACTTCTAGCTGTAACGCTCTCTCGCTCCCCGGCAGGAATACCTCTTCTCTTCTTTTTCTCCCTTTTTAAGACCTCGGGTAGGTCTATCTCACGCTCTCCTTTTGATTTATTTTCATTTTTGAAAGAACCACCCAATCAAAGACAAACTCCGATTTTGCCCCCCTGCAACACCATTCGTTCAAGTCGGACAATGTCAGTTTTCCCCACGTGCAAGCCGGTGTCGGCCGTCACACAACTAGGCCCTAAATTCACATTATATCCATGACATGGGTCAATAATACCTCACAAAGAGGATTCAACTCTGCTGCACCTGTGTAACAGAGTCAGATGTCCATGAATGTGGCTGACCCAAGCCACCTGGCTTTGCTCTTTATGGCTTTTAAGCTATATATTTTTATTGAATGGGAAGCTGGGAATAAAAACGGGGTTTCAAAGCAAGTCTTTGTGGGGGGTTATTTATAGCCTACGCTACAATACATAAACACACACATATATAGCAGTGTAAGAATAATAGCATCAGAAAGAGCATTATTAAGCAATGCTGCTTTTAAAATCAAAGCTTGAATTGGTGAAAATATGATTTCTAAAGAACCAAGACAAATGGAATTTTAATATCAAGCGAAACATGTAGTCTTTTCAAGAAGTGGAAGTATTATTTTTTATTAAATGGTTCACAATTCTTTACAAACTATATACATTTATTTTTAAATTGATTCTTAATAATAATATGGGCTTGGACAAATATTTGTGAGTTTCATGCAGTTCAATAAAATTTTAATAATTACATGCCGTGGCTCGTACTAAACAGACTGTACGTAAGCACATAGGACGGAGTTTCCTATAACCCACCACGGTTTAGGTTGAGCATACGGAACAGATTGAAGTCGATTAGGTTTGTGATTGCATGGATGTAGGCGGAGTGGGTCCCATATCGTGGATGAATGATATAAACCTGCGTATCCTGCATAAGCAAGTCTATTACTGCAAATCGAGAATTAATCAATACCTAGTTCTAATTGAACATGAAACTGAATATTCAAATCTGTTATTCTTAGATTCCGAAAGAACCACAGCTGAAATGGCCGAACGGGATGAAAAAACAAATATTGTGGAAGGTGAGTTTTTCAGTCTTTCTCCTTGCCCAGTAATTCAGAGCAAAATTTATAATTCTGAAAAAAACTACAATTGAAGCAAATAAATATAATGAAAGACTCGCAAATGATGCAAGTAATTCTAAACAAAATTAAAAATACTGATAGCGAGGAATTTCAATCCCACACTAAAATGGCTAAACAGCCGAAATCAGATAACCCCGTTCATTATAATTATTTCCAATAATTTTTCGACTCTAAGCAAACTTCTCCAATCAAGCAGAGGATCCCCACCACCACCATTCAGGATTTCACTCGTAATGATGCGCTGAACGCAAAATTACAACCTACTTGTCCAAGAAATACTCAGTGAAAAATATCTGGCTACTATCCGGTGTTCCCCGACGCAGAGAATAACCATCTTTTGAAAAGTGCCGATTTTTAAATTGTAGAGCCACATTCACAACGACAGTTAAAAGTGATTTTGAAAAGATTACCAGCCACGACCAACATAGACGCCATCCATAAAGATTTAGAATAAGGATGGCCAACCCGGGGCGGCATGTGTGCCACAGTATGACAAGGCGAAGTGCTAACATTCGCACGTGAAGATTTCTTGAAAAGTTAAAAAAAATCCAAATAATAATGTAGTCTCCAGGAACTTCGTCAAAATCCGTAAAAACTCTATTCGCACGCTATTGAACAATCTTCCCGGAGAACGACACTGCCTTACACAAGTACACAATGCGTTGGACAGTGCCGTCATGAAAAGGGACCAATGGTTTTAGTTGCCTTGCTTTGGCGAGTTGTCCGCTGGCGTTAGAGCGAGTGCGACACTGTTTCCATGACTCAGTTGATTTTAGACAGCAGAGCAAGACGTTAAGCCTTTTCAAATTTCGATATCGTGGGGTGTTATAAATTTTTTAATTTACTATACCCATGATTAAACCTTTGACATCGAAAATAAAATTTAAAGAGGATACAGGATTTTGAAATGCATGGGAAGAGCAATTTTTGTTTACTAAGCAAAACATTTCCAATCCTGCTTGTGTGATATGTGTTACAATGCCGAAAAAAACTTTAAGACTATAATACATTTCATAAACTGCATAATGATTTCAACCGCAAATATTCTGTCGGATCACAGTTGCGAATGGATTTTATCAATAAATAAAAAAAAAAAAAAAAAAAATCAATCCCTATTTTTGAAGAGAAGCGCCGAAATGGAAACTATGGCAAAGGCTTCTTATGAACTTTCTTTGTTATTGCCTCAAAATAAAAAAAATAAATAAAAACTATTCTGATAGACAAGAGATAATCAAAACCAGTCTGTTAATATTTGTCTAAAATGTCCGTGATATAAAAGTCAAAAATATGGTTGATAAAAGTTTTGATTCGAAATATCGTCAGCGTCGTAGACAACACGGGTCAGAATGTTTGCGCACAAATGGTCTCTGTACTACAATATCGCAAATAGTACTTTTTTGCAGGATTTAGATAAAAGCTGTGACATCACAGACAATACACAGTTAAGCATTTTGTGGGTTACACGAATGATGATTTTGATATCGTGGAAGAGCTTCTTGATTTACGTCAATTAATTTTAACAACAGGCGAGGATATTTTTAAAGAACTTAAAAAAAAAAAAAATGTAACTGAAATGAACAAAGTAGATGAAAATGTAACTGAAATGAACAAAGTAGACGGGCCAAAATTGGATAGCATTTGCCCAAATGGAGCGCCTTACATGATCGGCAGGATAAAATGTTTTTCAGTATCACAGTATTATCCATCAAGAAGCTATATGTGCCGAAGACTTAAATTTATCTTTTGTTGTTGATCAGTTAGCGCGCTGTATCAACAAATTATGAGTTCTGAAACGACGACGATATCGGTAGCTTTATCCGTAAGAAACGGAAGAATTACTCCTTCATTGTAGTTTGCGTTGGCTTTCAAAATTAAGTGCACTTGCGAGATTTTGAAATTTGTGGGAGTGTGTTTTAAAGTATATGAATGAAAACGATGAACAGCCCAGTGTGTGCTTGCTACTCAAGAATGAAGAGTGGGTATGAAATCAAGCTTTTCTTAACCGTATTATAAGACATTTAAATTTGAAGTTACAGAGGAAAAATTGTATTTTTTGTAACCCAATTGTCCTATATCTTCTTATGTGAGTAAACTTTTACTTTTTCATTTCGATTTTGGAGGGGAAAAAATAAAGATTAACATTTAATATTAATGAAGGAACTAGCTACCAAAGTCACTTACGGTCAGAACTATGATAGATTTAAAAATTTAATATCCATTATACAGGATTCATTCAGTGCTGGGTTTGGTGATTTTCTTTGAGATAAAAAATATTGGTCTTTTCACAAATCCTTTTTTCAATTTCTTTACAAGACGTTAGTTATTGCTCATCTGATCTCCGAATTGAAATTATTAACCTACAGCTAAAAAGCGAATAGAAGGAACTTATGTCAACTGTAAGTAATCCAAATGATATTTGAGTCTTGGAAATTTGTACCAACAAGCGATTTTGCACGTGAAATCGATTTGGCTGTTGGATATTGTTGTAGATTTGGATCAGCATACGTTTGTGAACAAATGTTTTCCGATATGAACAAAATAAAATTAAAATACCGGTCAAGATTAAGTGATATGAACCTATACAATATCAAATTTTGTGTATATATCCTGGAAACTTTAAGAACTAATCCTAATATGTAAATGACTAGGTAAACAAAAAAATTCTAAAAGCACACTAAGTACTGGAGGTTTAACACTCATTTAGGATCAAAGGTTGCAAGTTATTTATTTTTATACTATACATAGCTAAACTGACTGAACCTTCATAATGCTTATTGACTACAAAACTTGACTTTGAACACTGTTTTATGTCACAATATTTTTTTACACCTCCACTACTCAGACTTACATTTAAAAAAAAAAAAAAAAAAACGCGCTGTTTGCGAAAACTTCGTAATTAGCTTATAAATAGCATTTTTTTTAAAAAATCATTTAAATATATTTTTAAATGTTGGAAGCGGCAGGCATGATTTCTTTTCGTTCAGATAGTGGTTCTTTTTCAAAAAGATTGGCTATCCTTGATTTAGAAGACAACGGCCCCTATCTGTATTTTTACCGCTAATATAACACTAATCTTAAAATGAAAATAATAATAATATCTAAAGTAAAAACTAATTCCATCAAAATAAATTAACTCAAATATAAGAAAAGAAGAGACACAATTCATCTATTAAAATATTTACCATATATTTATCCTGCGCTTGTTCTAGCATAGCTATAATGTTTGATGAAGCGTCTGTAGTCTCACTATCAGAAACGCACCTCTGCCGTGAATGGGTCCCTTCTTGCTTCAGTATGATGCTGTAAATACAGAATGCAATGAAGCACATAAGCCTGCACAAATCAATACACATCAGATGGTTAGTTAGATAACTAATTACGTTTGAATCTTTTTCATGATTCTCCTGAGATCTTTTTGTTCATAAAACCATGATCCGATGATATCTCCTACAAAGAGAAGAAAACGAAAATAAGTAAACCTAAAAATAAAAATTTTACATATTATGACACACACACATTCATATTTATCAATTTTACAGACGACATAAGCAAATAAACGTTATTTATTTATTAGTGGCTGACAGTATACATTTAAACAAAACGAAATCTAGGAAGTACTTATGAATTATGATCGCAAAAAAATATTTATAGATTCATCCACTATTAATGCAACCCATGTTCTTAAAAATAAACTAACCCAGAAAAAAATACTGCTTAAAGAGATGCACAAAAATTAAATCCCTCTCCGATGATTGATTGATTGTTTATTAACATAAAAGCAACACGAGGGGTAATGGCAACGGATCTTCTAATTTTGAACCTCGGTCAAGTGATGACGACACCTGAGTTGGCACTTCATTCTCCTAACTCCAACGAGATTACTTGGGACCTCGACAGATTTAAATTGCATAGTGTAACGTATTGGAAACGAAAACAGTCCGCCTGGTGAAAAATATCTAATTTCATTTTACCGCTAAACATACGCCATGCTACATCTTCGTTTTCTTATCCTTCGTTCAATCTCGTTCTTTAGTCCGTGCGCGCGCATCTCAGTCTCCGAGTCCCTGACGAAATCAACTGGTTTGTGCCGTGACGTTCGCTACAATAGCTACACAGCGGGTCTTTAGTGGCATTAGGGCTCGGGCCCTAATGCCTAACGAACTCGGACCCTGAACGAAAACAACGCCGGTCACGAATCCACGACAATGACCATTAGACTACTGTGGCCTTCCATTTCCGATGATGAAGCTAACCTAACGAAAATCGGAAGGCAAAAATAATATGAAACTGACGAACAAACAAAAGAGTACATATGATAAGGCCTTTAGATTGATTTACGGTATGCAACTTATAAATGAAAGTTCAAGGTGACCGAAGTCATTAAGTACAAAGAATCAATACAACACGAATACTGACTATCACAAAAATTAAACTCATTTTAACACCGGCTCTAAGGCGGTTTTGATTCTCATAAAACCTGTTTCTTATCAAAAGAATAAATTGAAAATTTTAGTGCAGAAACTAACCCATTCAGTTTCTCACTTCAATTATTCTCTACTTACCAGTGTGGTTTTTGTAGAGGAGGTAGGGTTCCTGGAGCTGAAACTGCATGTCGCTGGTTATGGATTCAACAAAGTTGGTAGTGTTCTTCCTATTCACGATGATAAATCCGTGGTGAGGAGGCACTGACCTTTAATATAGATAAAAATATACATATAAGTTAAATTTAAAGGTCTAGCTATAATCTGCAACCATGGTTTGTCAGCTATATATATCCGGCTTTTTATTTTATGAATTTTTTTGGCGTATCGAATATTCTAACACACACATAATTAGTGAAATTTTGAGCAAAGTTTGAAGCAGTTAGAGCAATGGTTCCTCAGCGGTAAAACGTGTGCACTTATGATCCTGCAAATTTTTTCAAGGGTCTACTTGAGGGTCACAGACAAGGGTAAAGAAACTGGACGAATAGCTCCAAAAGAGTAAGTACCTTTAACAGAAAATTAATGAGATAAAATAAGATCAAAAACACTTGCATGAAAATTTAATAAAGAACTGAGATAGAACCACATATGCATTGTTTCTGAAAACGGCCGGTGTGATATCTTTCTAACAGCAAATAATTCGAGATAAAAACCAACGTTTTTAAAAACAACATTTTTATATGGTGGCAAAGTTTATTAAAAAATTATTGAAATATTAGTTAAAACTGGTCGCAAATATCTAAATATTGCATTGTTAGGCACGTAAGAACGGTTCCCAAAATTTCAGAGCTCTAGCTTGATGGGAAGTTGGTTAAATTAACGATCGAAAATTTGATGACACACTGATACAAACACAGACAGACACACATTCAGCGAAATACATAAAAACGTAAAAACTTACTAAAATTAATTAATTCATCCGGTACATTAAATGGTTGGAATGCAGTTTTAACCCAACCACCCTTGGCGACCAGAACTATTTGGCAGTATTTTGCCAAATGTGGCTATCCTGGTCCGTTTTGCATTTTAACGCAAAAAAAAACGCCAAGTTTGGTGCCAATTTTTGAAATTGCGCCAAGTAGTTGGGCTAAACTGCATTATTAAAAAAAAATATTAGTTAAAACTTGTCGCGATTGTCTAAAAATTGCATTGTTAGGCGAATAAGAACGATTCCCTAGGTTTCAGAGATCTAGTTTGATGGAAAGTTGGTTAAATTAACGATCGAAAATTTGATGACACACACACCAAGAAAAATATATAAAAACGTTTTAAAAATAGATACCTAATATTATAAAATCCGTGGTAAATAACATCAGAGATGATTTACTTCTTTTAGCACTGTATTACATTTATTATTTCACATGCACTCACAGAGAAAAAAGTACTCAAAAATGAATACCAAGACTTACTCATTTTGAAATGAGTATGTCTGTATCAGATTTGAACGTATGCTTTTATCGAATGAAAAACATTACATGTATTCAAAACCGGAAAAAAAAAAAAAGGTAAATCAATACTCTCAAAAAATTATTATAGATATTAAGGACAACAAAAGTTTCTTTCATATACGGTTTGTTTTTTTAAAAAAAAATGGGGTTCAAAAACATAAATATGATTCGCTTAAATATTTCGAACTATATTTCGTACCTACTACGCTACACACGGAAGAATACATGAGTATTAAAATGAGTACGTACTACGATTCAGTGTTCGTTTTAAATCCTTCAGTGGCGATTTTTGCACCCGATCGATATGGATTTTGTAGGAAAAAAAGTTAAGCAAGTGCTTTGTTTTTAATACTACACAAGTTTAATATGTTAGTAAAATGATTAATTATACTCTTTTTATGATTTACGATCAATTTAATGATATGGTGAATGTGATAAATGTTTAAAAAAAGATAGTGTTATAAGTTTAATGCAATTTACTTAGACACCTAATGAGTCATACTATTTGATTCGTATTCAGGGTCAAAAATAAACTCGACTTCAAGCAACATGTGCAAACACAAAAAACAACATAACATTATGACAGCAGCTGGTAGAGTAGAATATACCGTAGATCATAACAAAATTAAAAAAGTTTATGCATATAACATGACGCATATCTTTCTGATAAAATCACAAAATTTAAAATTCTGCTTTTAAAGGTGGCCAATCGATAACCGTAATTTCTCCATGAAATATATCCCCCCCCCAAAAAAAAAGCATGTATTTACAGACAAATATTAAAGGAGGTGTTTATCAATTTGAAATACTTTTAGTTTTATTTTTATATTCAATTTTAAAATGGCTCGCATGTCTTGAAATAGGCAAATTTACAAAATAAATATTTTTGTTAACAATTAATCTTTCTACGATAGTAATTCCTTGTAAATTTTAAAATACCTTTTATAGATCAGAATTTACTGAACAAAAATTACAAAATGAAAAAAAAAATAATCAATTTGAAGACTTTTTATTATTCTATATTCCAAAATTTCTCTACGATACGAGGCACGTATAAAAATTAAATGTACTTACAAACTAATGCAGAATGGATATTTTGTCTTAATTATGAACTGAACCACATTGTTTAAATTAGATTTATCTTACTGTATAATACGTAATGCAGAAAAGCTATGCTTTCATATGACCATACAGCTTTGCATTAATTGAAAACACTTGTGATATTTCTAAAAAAAAAATCTTGTTAAATTGATATTTTTTATAATTATAAGGAGACAAGCCCTGTCTAAGTAAATTTTAATTCACCAATATATTGTTCTTCTATTTTATAATACACATTTAATGTCAGCATAGTGTTTTGTCGGAAAGCAGGTGTGTTATACATGGGTAGAAAAAGTATGAAATCTGCTGACATACAGGATGAAGCATCATAGTTTTTTTTTTTTTTTATTAAAAAAAAAAAAAAATTAATAATATAAAAATTAAAAAATAATTTTTAATTTTTAAATTTTTTTTTTTTTTTTTTTTTTTTTTTAAAAAAAAAACTAAGTAGTTAATAATAATAAAATTAATAATTCTTTTTCCAATTATAGATTGTGCATTTTTTTCGAGTAGACAAGAGATTTTGGTCTTGTTTTTATTACAGCTTATATTAGCTGGGAGAAAAATATATTTATTAAGATAAATCTTTTTTTTTAACAGATGAAGACATTAATGAAGTAAGTTTCGTCTTATTAGATAATGAGACGTTGAAGTCTCTAATTTCTAAAGCTGACACCCGATATATATTGGTATTGGAGTATGGGATACGATAGTAAACACTATCACTCCAAAAATGTGCGTCATCAAGTGGGAGTTTTTTAAGTATTGCTCAAACTGTAGCATTTCGCCATCGTTTAAAAATGGCACATGCCTTTGGTAAAAAAAACCCTTTAAAATTCCTTGTATAACAAATGTTTTGGGATCTAAGTATGTCCAAGTTTGTTATTCAAAGCAGCAAGAAGTGCTATGTAGAATAGTTGGTTTAACAGACCAAGCAGAAATTCTTACAAATAATAGTTTATATTATAATGGTTAAGTATATTCCAAAAATATAGCTGTATTAATTGGTTGTGTAGATGACTTGCCTCTCTTTCGGAAAATTAAATAATTGTTTCTACATAATAACGATGCACATTTAACATATTATTTATTTGAAACAGCATTGTTTGAAAAGCATTTTCACTCGTACTTAGTAATTTCACGAGATGTTGTTGATTCGGCATGCCTTCATCAGTAGGAGTTCACAAAATTATACTTTTCTTTTAATATTCTTGTTTCAAAATTATGAATGTTTTATTTTTTAAATGTACGATATATATGTGTATGGTATTCAGAATAAATTTTTCAAAAATATGATTTAGTTTGTTTTATTTTTCTGTTTACAGTGAATCATTAATTATGGGTATTAGCTTTGTTATGATGTTAATTCAAAAGGAAATATATGTTAGATAAGGGGGGGCATTGGAAAAAAAATGCTGCACACTAAGTTTTTACTATGGAAAATCTAATATTCATCATAATGTTTCCAAGATATTTGCAATAACTTATTATTAAAAGACTGAACTGTAAATAAAACTCAATTTTCTGCATGTATAGGATTTTAATAAAACTATATATTTCTTCAGGAACTACTACCTCAAATTTCTTACACATTTGTTTTTTTGGGGAAAAAAACTATTGAATCGAATTTATTTTCGTTATTTTTAAAAATTTATTAAACATTCGCATTGGTTTAGATATGAGGTATAAGTTCAAAATACAGTTTATGACCACATATAAAAGTTGCATTTTTGTTTCTAAAAAAAACATTTCTGTTACACACAGTAAATGCAAGAATTTTGATAGGAAGTTTTATGGTAAAAACTTAATAAAGTGTATGTTAAATAATATGTAAGATGAAGAAAATGAAACTTTCAAATAAAGGAGCGCTTATTTAAGTCCCTTAAAATTTAGATTGATATATATTTTTCTGTTTCGAATTCATAATCGATACAACAACAGTATCGAAAATGAATGCAATACATACTCGTTTCATACTCATATTTGATGGAGTAACAGCTTCAAAAATGAACACATTACATACTCTTTTTGTTGTTTCATTCTCATATTTGATACAGTAACAGATTGAAAAATGAATACATGATATACTCGTTTTTCTATTCCAAACTCATATTTGATTCACAAATATCTTCAAAAATGAGTATAAGAAGTTTCCATTGGTTTGGTTTACTTGACGTCGCACTAGAAGCAACACGAGGGCTATTGGCGATGGACCTCGTAATTTTGAACGTCGGTCAAGTGACGAAGACGATACCTGAGCTGGTACCCCCTCTCCTAACTTTCACACTACACCAACGAAAATCACTACTAAAGGCACTATTTGGGAGAGGGAGGGTAAGTAAGAGCTCCTAATCATTATTGGAGGATACATCGCGGAGAAAGTTTGAGAATCTCTGGTAATCATTCTAGGATGATTGCATCAGAAAGCGGAAACGTACTAAATTCGATGTAGCTTTGTGACGTTGGGTTATTCGCGATTTTCTCTTCACTAACCTTGGAGACTTTAACTGAGACTTTCGCACGAAACAAACAATTTCTTCCCAACCAAAATGAAACGTGATTATTCTAATTAGAGGCAGTTAGGAATCGAGTGAAATGAGTTAGATAGGAGAATATATAAACAAAGGGAAATTTTGAGGAGAGAGGCTGAGTGGCACTAGCGCTGAGTATATGCCTTACAAACGGTAGACGAGATCAGGAGTTGTTACGGGCGATAGTGATCGTTGTGGAGTCAAGAAATCAAGTCAGCCTCAATTGGACAAATTTTGGTAAGACACTATTAATTCGGTATTAGTTGAACGGGTGAATCTATCTAGGGTGTTATCCAGGAGAGTACATATCCATCAGACATTATACTGCAAGGCTATTGAATAAATAGTTGTGTGAGATTTGTCTAGTGTCTCTCTTTTTAGGATATTGACTTTTAATGTTAGTTATATTTGATTGAGTTATGGCACAGGAGTCGGGTAGAAGTGCAACGCCACAGCTTCCCATTCTATGTTATGCTATGTATAATTGATTGTTACTATGTGTTTGTGGTGTTAACAAATTCAGTTGACTATCAACAACAAGTTATGGAACTATTGACTAAAAAAAAATTAAATGACTTCATATCCTAATCTGGAGGACGTTTTGTAGTTGTTTTACAACTTGTCAAAATGTTAAGTAGCAAGTCATTTCTTCTTTCCTTTGCGTTGCAGCTGTTTGAATGCAATTGAACACATACACATATAATCATATTTCTCTAATCGTCTTCTATTTCTACAGCAATCACGAAACATTCAATTCTACCCAAAATAAAGCGAATTTCCAATTTCACAGTTGTTAATTTATTTCGCTGAGAGAGAGAGGTAACTTAATATCCATAAGGCTGGATACGCAGCCCCATTTTCCAATTACAACAGACAAGAGCAGAAGAGAGCCTTTTCACCATGAATGTTAATTTATAATGGGGATTTCCTAGGAATATTTTTAGTCACGTGGTATAAGATGAAGGTATTCAGAAGGAATTTCCTTGACGTTTATCAGTCTAGAGGGATTATTCCTGATAGATTTACGACTATGGGAAAGCGGATTCAACAGATTTTATGAGAGCGTGATCTAATAAATAATATGATAATTTGGAATTGGATCAGAAAATAGGAATGAACTCTTTACTGCTGAGTTAGAGAATGGGAAAATTCGGAAATTAAATTATTTGTCCAGTGAAGTTTCAGTTTTTAGTTAAGTTTTTATTAACGTCGCACTAGAAGCAACACGAGGGCTATTGGCGACGGACCTCGTTATTTTTGTCCTATGAAATTATGTCCACCCGTTGGCGTAGTGTGGAAGTTAGGAAAGGCGAGTACCAGCTCAGGTGTCGTCCTCGTCACTTGACTGAGGTGACAGTTGCGCTTGACTGCAAACCGGGGGTCCGGTTTGCAGCTCTAAACCCTTTGGGTAAGCTCGGTCCCCTTGGGTATTCTGCCAATAGCCCTCGTGTTGCTTCTAGTGCGACGCTAATAAAACAAAACCAAAAAAAATCAATTGAAATTATTACAAATTTAAGTTGAACCATTATATACACAAACACATATATAATGTTAAAAGTTTATGTATCAGTATATGTGGCAAAACTTAATTGTTAATTTTAGACGAGCTTTATAATGCTCAAATAACTAGCATTGAAATAACGGTTATATTAACATACAACAATAATTTTGTATTAAAATTATTAATCTCACATGAAAATATTAAAAGGAAAAAATCATAATGACAGAGATAAATTTTTTTCGTAAATTCTATTATTAAATAAAGAACATTCAAACTTCTGGTTGTAACTATGAATATGTTTTACATGCGTGTAATAATCCCTCCCCCCCCCTAAAAAAGGTGAAATTTAAAGACAGAAAGAAAGTCTATGCATGAACAAATAAATCACCGAGTCGCTGATATACTTAAAAAACTATTGTTGCAAAAATACTATCGATTGTAAGTGTTCTCTTTCAATACCTGACACATTATGTTCACACAAAACAGACAATCGAATTCTACCGAATACCTTCAGACAAGATATTGGCACAAAAAACTTTAAAAAGAAAATCAGTTGACAAACGTAAGACAAGCTCCCTTTCGAAGGTTGAACTAAAAAAGAAAAGAACGAAAAAGTTGAGAAACAGAAACTTAACACATTCGTAATCCTAAACTGTGATTTGATGAAAAGGCACTCGGGTCCAAGTGCCAACAAACGGCGGGAAAACGAAACAAAGAAATTAACCAATCTTTTGTTGTGCGCTGGCCTACTTCTCAGAGATTCACACACACACTCGACAGAAAGGACGCGGTTGCTTTTGAGGCAGAATCGCTCGAAATAACGCAGAAACAAAAACAGGGAGAGAGAGAGAGAGTAGAGTTGGGTGGTATTTTTGGGGTGCCAAACGATCCTCTTCAGAACCGTGGACCATTCCAGTGGTTGTTACCTTCCCGTGTTGTTATTCCTCGAAGATCCGGCACCCACATTGCGAAAATTTGTATAACTGATATCGATATCAAACTCCACTGGTGATCATTGTAGAACTGATTATTTGTGCAAAGGATAAAACAGAAATAGAGACGCACTCTTTGGATATACGACACTAAAAAATGATTCGCTCGTGGTAAGTACCGCATGCTTTTTTAGATTAGAAGGTGAATGCAATATCTTTCAAATATTTGCAGTTTCATTAAATTAAAATGCCGTTGAAACAATTTTTTTTTACCTAAATTACTGAAATAGGTGTTTATAAATTCGCAAGTTCCAATCAACATGCCTTTTTGTAAGAAACATGTAGCATGCATGCATTCATAATTATATGAATGTTTAATAAAACTGGTGAATAATTTTTTTTCTCAATTATAATGTAACATTCTTCTCAACGATTTTCTATTTTATGAATGTTTTTAAAATTACGAAATAGTTTCTCAATCAACAAGCTATAGACATTAATGACAATAATATTTAATGCAGTCGGCGTTAACTTTTTCGGCACAGATAAGACAGTTGTAGAATTTTTGTTAATTTGTTTAATAACTTCTCAAAACGAGTGTATTGTGAATTTGAAACAAGAGTTCTGTATCAATAAACAACTGATACATTTTTCAAACATTTTAGTAAATAAGATCTATTTTCACCGATTTGTTATGATTTTTTTTACACGTCGATTCTGAACTTTCCCATGAATAACACTTTCAGCGTTTATTTATTATTTTTATTATTTTATTTTTTATGCGAGAATTATTTTTATTTCTTTTTAAGTGATCTATGTTGAAAAAAAAAATAATTTAAAAAAAAAATTGTTTTGAAGCAAAATAGTTTGGAGTTATGAGCGTACTTGTTCATTTCGAAATTTGAAAATGAACAGAAAATCGTTTTGAAATAAACAAATGCAATTTCAACGATCGAAGCAATGTCAGCATGCCAATTTTGCCGTTAATTTTTAACATTTCATAAAAGTAATAACTTTCAAAAGAAATGAATATGCAACACTGCAAAACATGGCTACAAAAATAATATAACCGGAATGATTAATATTATATCAAATGGATTATTAGACTCTCTAATATTATATCGAAGGGATTACAATGAGCAAAGTGGGGGATGGGGATCAAAGGCATTATAATGAGCAATTGAGGAATGGGCATCGTGTAATAACATCGTATAAAAATTCATTTTTGGTACAAAGTATATAATTTTTACGAAATTAACTCAAAATATGTATCAAGGCAATGTATAGGCAACACTATACATAAACACACACGCACGCTACTAAAATACACATAAAGTATGAGTAAAAAAAATACTTCGGTATATGATACATTGAAAAGTAATTTTTATTTTAATCCTTTTTAATTGATCTAGTTTTGATCAGAAATATACAGCAATTCGGTGTCCATTACGTAAACAAGGTTAAAATTGGAAGCTTTGCGAAATATTTTGTTATTTTTAAGGAGACAAATAAGAAAGTTTTGTACTCAATCCCCCGAATCGTGGAAATACGTTTTAATGTAACGCATATAATAACGAATACTAGTATGCTCATAATACGCAGGTGACAGGGGTACGTTTTAAGGTTTGGCTGATAGTAAGACACGATGATTTATTCAAAAAGCATGGTTTTGTTCAATAAGAAATGAATGAAATTCATAGAAATCTTCCTCGTTTACAAAATGTTCAAAAGAAAAGAAAACAGTAAATGCAAAAAAAAGTTCTATGCAAAAGAACAGATTTCGCCAACCAAGGTGCGCTTTTTTTTTTTTTTTTTTTTTGTAATTGTTATTAAATTACTCAGTTAAATATAAAAATTAAAGTAAACGATGAAATATCGAGAAATGGACAATAGTAAACTTTTCGATATTAAAATTAAAGGAAACGATAAATTATTAAATTGAATATTATATCAGCTACATGTAATTAAAATTAAGGCAAACGATAAATTATTAAATTGAATATATTAAAGCTAAATGTAATTAAAATTGAAGCAAAGAATAAAAAATTGAAAAGTGATCTGGTATGCCAAAATTGATCCAACTAAAACAATAGCCTATTGGCCGGCAAGAAAACAAAATTACGAAGCGCTTTTTGAGATTGAGAAAGTTATCGTGAAAATCACCCGCTTAGAATGAATGCAGATTTATTGTATAAATACTACCATTCAATAATTATTTGTACTTAATTTTCACGTCATCGAAAAATGAATTCAATGTACATTTATATAACAAAGCGCGCCCCCCCGCTTTAAAAATAATTTCATTTTTTCACTGATATCACTACTCCATTATTGCCTATCAAATACCCAACTTCCATTTCCAAGAAATATGATTTGCCTATTTAAAATAAGCTTTATAATCAGTGACAAAGCTAAAAACCCCAAGGATCAAACAATTCACAATTTATTTTCAGAGATTTTTGAAAAATAATCTGGAAAATTCCCTTTGAGATGGAAACTAACCATAATATTTAAAACAAATTACTGTAAGTATAAATATAAAAAAAAAACCCGCATAAAACTTTATAATTTTAAAAAAAATATATTACATTAGAAAAAAAAATTTCGAAATTTTCTTTTATATTTACACTAAACCTTTACACAGACTCTGCATAACGATACAAATATTTAAATCAAATTTAATAAAATTTTTATTGTTTGTTTGATATTTAAGTAATATAAGTAATTGTATCACACTTAGCTCACATAATATTATTTAAGAAAGCTATAAAAATACATAATTTAATTCACTATTTAAAAGGACAAAATCCATCGCACTATTTGCATATAATTCTAAATGACAAACATTAATAAGTATTAAGACCCTCAAAATAACTTCCTGGCTACGCCCTTATCTGCAGCAACTTGAGTCTTCCCGAAACACGTTTTGGATCCAACACAATGCATGGCGACAAACCCTTTCTTGCGGTCCTCCACACATGCCGTCGCTTTCGTTAAAAGAATGGCTCCATTAAAACAAGGAGCCAGGTGGCCCTCTAATTACGCTTTGCAAATAGCCCTTGGACGCAATCCAGAACGAGGCATCCGACGCTCATCACGACGACACCCAATCAAACAAAACCTAGATACACCTTAAACACAAATATTGATCCTCGTACGTTAACAGTTACGTAGCGAACGAAAGATGATTTTCAAAAGCATAAACTGTAATTCCCCCCCCCCCTAACTTTGAACGGAAAAAAAAAATTACCACAAAGTAGATAATTTTTCACGCAAGTTTTAACGAAATTTTAACGCAAGTTTTCACGATAATTTTTAACGAAAACAATATTTCTGCATTCACCACAATGAGAAATTTACTCTTCCGTTTCAGTGAGCATCAAAACTTTCTGAATTAAAGAATTAATAATATTCTTCTTGTAAAAAGAAATTTCTGAATACAGTCACGAAGAGAAAAATAAAGTCGAATGTGATTTTGACAACACTGGCGAGGACTTAGAAGACCAGTTCGATTTCTCTCGCATGAATACTACACCATTTTATTCCGGACAATGGTCTTAGGTAGAATTCGTACTTGAGCCCGTAATGTGCAGCCCATAAGCTTAAAACTCATAATGGCGGCTTGGATTTTCTGAAGGATGATGATAGTGAAGTTTTATTGGCGCAAGAGCCAGATGATGCCATACTGCGCCAAACAAGGTAAATATGTGATCCAGACGTTAAACAATGAAAAAGGTTGATGGACAAGAAGGGTTATGTGAGAAAGTAAAGTTTTTTTGGCGCAAGAGCCAGATATGGCAATGCTGCGCCAAACACGATTTAACTGTGGTCTAGACGAGAAGAAAAGACAAATTGGTTGACGAGAAGGAGGGTCGAAAATAATTTTCTGAAGGAAAGATAAAAATTCAGCTTTAGCAGCTTTCTAGTAGTAAAAATGTTGTTCTTACACCGATACTTGAAACATTCGGAATCGTTTTTAAAACGAAAATTAATCAGGCTTATTGCTCTTCACGTACGATATTTTAAAGGTCGGTTTACAAATTACGTCTTATTGAACGTTTTGTATAACAGAACAAATCATATAAAGGTAAATGGCTCGTGTAAACAACAAAATGTACGTCTTATTGAATCTTACGCTTGTATCCATTTTCTTTAAGTAGATCATTATCAACTCCAGCAATTTTTCAGATAGACGCCAGGTTCATCTCTAATTTTATCGGTTGTTTAACTTGAAGCAACATATTTTCTTTATAAAAAGCCACGGTGTTATTTCTCCGAAGTTGATACATTCGGATCAGAAAGCAATAGCAAAAAATAACGTTTTCTTCATGTTGGACATTAATACTGGACCACTAATTACAATAATCCAATAAAGCATATCATTACACTACAAAACAAGAATTTTATCTGGAAAGTGGAGCAAAAGACAAATGGAGCAATGCAATAAATGTACGTTTCGTCTCCTGTTTGCATATCCAAACAAAACGTTCAGTAAGACGTAGTGAGTAAACCAACCTCACAGAACAAGTCGACCACAGCCAGAAATGCAAATGTGATAATCATCAAAATCTAAGTAAATATGCAATTTCTCAGAAGAAATAAAATCAATTGCAAGATTAGATGATTGGCAAGTAACTAGAACAATTCTCTCGTTGTTATAAAGACAGTTGAAACTGACAATTTTACACAGGTATCTGTGTTCTAAGCATAGCGAACTTTCGACAAAAAATATTAGGTTCATCAGAAACATGAATAGTCAAAACTCCAAGATCTCCAATTCCGTTTTCGATTGGAGAATACCGACGTTTCCACTTGTATCAAAACATCGTGACGCTATGAATCATATTAGCAAAATAAAGATTCGACTTAGGCGAAGCTGTAAACAGAAGTGAGGTATTGCGACTTCTATCGAATCTCCAGCTCGCCCACGACATTACGTTACTAGTTTGGCTTTTCAATAAATCTAGCTACTTGTCATGTCACAGCTCTGTCAAATGCAATCGCGAGCATTCACTATGTATGGATTCAAAACCAGATAAGCGTTTCCAGTAGATTACAAGTCACTTTTTATTTTATATTTTTTGTTGTTTTAAAAATTACGATAAATTCTGGTAATTTCATCGAAACGGATGCAACATTTATTAAACACGTATGCCAGTGCGATAATGAAATTTTCAAATAATCGCATTTCCTAAAAAATCGAAAAATAAGAAAGAAAATTTTAGATTTCAAACTACTTCACACAATATTATTTTCCTAGTTTTTCTTAAAAAATCGAAATTTCCAGCAGTCAATGTTCAACAATCCTGAGATCTTAACAATAACAAGTAATTAGTATTTTTTTTTTGTTAACGACACACTAGAAGCACTTTGAGAGCTATTGGTGAAGGATCTTGTAATTTTGAACCGAGGGTTAAGTGACGAGGACGACACCTGAGCTGGCACCTCCTTTTCTTCCAACGGTAAAACTTCGACCCTAGAAAGATTTAACATGCATCAGCCCCGTAACTCGGCGGGTCTTCAATGGTAATTGGCTCCAACATCCGCTAAATAATTAATAAATGGGAGAAACTAAATCTTACAACTAATAGACACGCTAAAGAAGGCGGAAAACTCAATTGACTGTTTTAAATACATCAATAGATACTACTTTACTATTTATCAGAATATTCAACAAACATTTGTGAAATTGGTTTGGTTGGTTATTTGCACCTCTCTCTCCAAACTTCCCCACCATGTCAATGGGAGGATTGAGAACCTCGATAGATTTAACGTTTATCAGCCCCGCTATATGACACACAGTTTCGAAAAAAGACTGAGAACTATTTTTTTTAATTTTGATGATTTAGTATTGTGTATTACAAAATATTGGCCAATTTTTCAGCAACGTGAAACACTTGTAGGTATTTATTATTTGATAGAAATTGAATATATTACAATATTCAAATGTCTATATTTATAATATTCAAATGACTAATTGCATTATCTACGAAAAAATGTTAAACAAATAATTCGTAGAAATGGAGGAGGAAAGAAGGAGGAAAAACCTTGTTCTCCTAATTAATTTTTCCACTAATATAATATAATGGAATAAAAAGTATATATAACATTCCAATCAAATGATAGTAACATTAATTTTTACGAAACATTTGATTCTCGATTATAAATTATTTGTCCATTTTATGTTAAAAGTACATAGAGCAAAATGTCATCGTTAAAAAAAAAATATTTTAGAGATTCCTGCCCCGACCCCCCCCCCCCCCGGGGGGGGGGGGGGGGAACGTAATTTTACAATGAGAATCTTATTATATAAAGTAGTACAACAACATATTGAAATTCACTCACTATTCATTTAATAATGCGAAATCGATGACTAAGCAAAATACCTTAGAAAGGATTAAGACACGATTAACATAACCACAAAATCTGGAAAAAAATATTTAGGGAAAATATTTTTTAATTCAATCTACCAGTAACATTAATTCAAATAATAAAAGAGGTAACCCAAAGATTCGTGGGAATTCGACATCCCTGGAACAATCAAGGTTCTTTCTGGGACCTTCATTGAAACGCTATTTAAAGCCGCTTGTTAATGGTATATTATAGGTCAAAGTACAATGAGAAACTTGGCGGTTTGTCCAATCTCTTCAACAATTGTTCTTATTCTTACCATCATCATCATTTAACGATATTTTCTTACAATGTTCAGTTACAGATAATTAATTTGGGAAGCTAATCGCTGCACAGTACAACAAGGTAAGCGAGAGAGAATAGAAGCCGTAGTAAAAATAACCGTAAATACAATGGAAAGAACTGGAAGTCATGTGGTGGAGCAATTTTATGCGCATCATCAAAACAAATAATCATTCAAGTTTTGATTCAGTTGTATGAACATTCCTCTTTTAATTCAAACAAGCTGCACACGAGTCTCTTTTTATTCGCAAACAGAAAGTTTTTCTCACATCTTCGATTAATAAAAGTAAGGATCAAAAGAAAAATAAAATTATTCTTACACTTAATCTCAAATTCTTTTGAAAAATCCCAAAATTTAATTATTTTCAAACTTTTAGGACGGCAAATAGTGTCACAATTAAGGTAATTATAAAATAGGATTTTACAAATTTTAGCAACGACAGATATAGTCCTTCGATCGTTTATTATAACATCGCTTTTAGAAGCAACAGGAAGGGATACTGCAGACGCGAACTCGTATTTCTAAACCTCGGTCAAATAACGAAGACAACACTAGAGTTGACATCCAACTCTCCAAGCTTCCACACCATGCCATTATGAGAGCATTGAGCCTCGAAAAGTATGATGTACATCAGCATCACTATATGAAGCATCTTTAGTGGAACCCACGACTCGACAGAAATTACGCAAGCCACGAGCTTGCGACCGCGGCCACTTAGTTACTGCGGTCGCAAGAATTATTCGGGAATTAATATATGCAACTCTACTAAAATTGCTTTTTTTAAAATCTGCAATATATTTTTAACTTGTGCTTAAAAAAAAAACGTTTCTTCACAATAATATAAATTAACCACACCAATAAAATAAATTTTTTCCAAAATATTTGTAAATCATTTTTAGTCATTAGAATAGAAATCTTTCTCATGCTTGTCATGATTTTTTTTTGAGCACGTAAATGCAGAGGGGGGGGGGGACCGTTTCAGTCAAGCCGTAAATAAATTCAGTTTTTATCCAATAATAAATACCCACAAGTGTTTCACGTTGCAGAAAAATTGGCAAATATTTTGTAATACGCAGTACTAAAAAAGGCGATTGTTTATTAACGCTATATATATATATAAAGAGAGAGAGACCATGTTATATCCATGGCTGAAAATACAACACCGCATAACAAAATACAACTTACAATACAACTCTATACAGCATAAGAGCGCAGAAGAGAATTTTGCTTTCTTTCTATTTATTGAAGGGATTTCCCCCTTTTACACGTAATAGGTCACATGGTAGAGGTATAGGGGTTGTGAGGGATTTACGCGGCATCCAATAGCCTTGTTGGAATAATCTCTACAGGTTATCAATCGTGAGAACTGTATGCTCAGCAAATTTTTAAGAGCGCGTGATCGCATAAATTAAAGGATAGGTTGGATTTGTATCAGTAAATAAGAATGGACTCCATACTATTAAGTGAGAGAATGGGAAAAATTAGGAAATTAAATTATTTTTTCAGGGAAACTACTACAGTTGATAATTGAATCATTACACACAACACACACACAGTTAGCAAAATATTATCAAAAATACCATAGAAAATATTATATACAACACAAAATATTAAAATAATAATAAATATAAAAAATAACAAACAAAAAAGTTATGTGCAAAGTTTCGCAAAGAACAGATTTAATCACCCAAGGTGCGCTTTTTTTTTATAGTTATTATTAAATTACTCAATTAAATATAAAAGCTAAAGAAAACGATGAAATGCCGAGAAAGACAACTGTAAACTTTTCCAATAAGAAAATTAAAGGAAACGATAAATTATTAAATTGAATATTATATCAGCTAAATGTAATTAAAATTGAAGCAAACGATAAAAATTGAAAAGTGATCTGGTACGCCAAAACTAAAACAATGGCTCCTTGGGTGGCTAATAAGCAATTAATTTGAAATAAAATAACTGCATTAGGGTAAAAAAAATCCCATATTTATTTTTCACTTTTTTATTTTCTGTTACAAGATAGTAGCACTAATATAATGTAAATGATATGCAAATAAATAAAAAAAAAAAAATAAATAAATAAAAAAAAAAAATAAAAAAAAAAAAAAATTTGTCCATCACTGCCGGAGTAGTATCACCATATCACTGTTCACCATAGAATTGTATTATCACAAGAATTATAAGTGCATGCAAAATTTAATATACATAATACATATGAATGGAGAAAGTGAAATAAAAAGCTCGTGCGAAAATGAACAGATTAAAAAAAAAGTGCGAAAAAAGAAAAATAGACAATGGTACAAATCTTATATGGCAACAAATCTTATATAATTTGGATTTATGGATACGTCTTTACTTATCAAAAATCCAATTTTTTTTGTGATATATATTTAAAGCTATTTCTAAATATGCGTTTACGAAGGTTTTCAAAGATTTAAATTTTTTTTTTTTTTTTTTTTTTGAAAATGAATTCAGCGATTTTGTGACGAAGCAAAGATAGATGGATCTCCTATCTTCAGAAAATATTTTTTGGGAAAAAATAATAACAACAGGGTTACTTTAAACAGTGAAAATAGACACTGAAAACGATGTAAAATAAAGTAACGGTATCAAAATTAAAGCACCGCGAGGTATTAATGCTTTAGTATAATATTCGAATAAGCAGCGGTTACCGAGCGGTCAAGGTCGGGGATGTTTCAATCAAGTAGTAGATTCGAGTACTGATTCCACTAAACAATCGTCTTGTAATGGGGCCGATTCTTGATGGGGCACGAGTGAGTGAATGTAAAGGTTTTTCGGCGCAAGAGCCAGATGTGGCTATGCTGCGCCAAACAAGATTTAACTGTGGTCTAGACGTGAAGAAATTGAAATAATAGACAAAAATTGGAAGACAAGAAGGGGGGGGGGGGTCGAAAATAGAGAAGGATCATTACGGTATCCCGGGAGTGCGTCACCCGTGTTTACCAAAGACAGTAAACCTCATGGGAAAGAAAAAAAATCACAGGGTGTCTCGTCTGATGGGGCGCGAAGCCCGACACAGTCGAGATATGGAGAGTGGGCTGCCAGTTCAGGTATCGACCTCGCCATCTGACAGTGATTTACAATGTCAGTCTCTAATTGCTCTCGTGTTGCTTTAAAGTTCGGTGACCATCGGTCAATTATATTTGATCAATTGAAGGCTTAAGGATCAATTTGATCAAATGACTCTGAATCAATTAGATTTGTAAAAATCTGAAACTGATTTGATGTAGTTTAGTTTTTTATTTTATTAACGTCGCACTAAAAGCAACACGAGGGCTATTAGTGACGGACCTCGTAATTTTGAACCACGGTAAAGTGACGAGGACGACACCTGAGCTGGCACCCCCCCTCTCCTACCTGACTTGATGTAATATGACCACGAAAAAGTTTTCTATTATGTTAAATAAGCGATACTAAGAACAATAATTGTCAGATAGGTTAAACTGACGAATACAAAATTTCATTAATCTAAAAAAAAAATCATTTTCCATCTTATCTTTTCCTCCATAAGAGGAACACGAACTGCATAAAAAAAACGTTGAAATTTCTTATCGATTCCTATCAATACTTACCGATAACGGATAAAGCCTTATTTAAAATTTCCCTTATTTTAATTGATAAAACACATGTATGAATGTAGGGATGAACTGAAATGGAAAGCATTGCATTTTTCTGGTTGATCACAAACTATGAAACATTCTTTTTTTTTTTTAAATTAGTTATGCAAATCCAGAATTATACATTGCCAGTAACTGGATCATAATTTGCACTGCTTATCTGAGCAGCATCAAACTAGGCTTCTAACACGAGCAACCTTATAGTTCTTGGTGATAGGATTGAACTTTCTAACTTCAAAAGTAAGCTCTCAAAGATAGTTCATTTAAAGAGAGAGAGATATCGACGGTATTCCAAGATGAAATTTCCAGATTCGAACTGTGCCTGAATGGATTTGTGGATACAAGAATTTTACATGCTTAAAAAAATCACCAAAACACCACAGTACCATTCATTCATGATTAATTAAGAATTCAAACTTCGACCTTATTATTCTGGAAGCAGTGCCAAAATTGATCGACAATTGGACGAACAATTTTGTATTTTGGTACCAATTTCTTCCACCTCACAACAATCAACTTGGATTTAAGTTGCTGTAAATTTGGTTAAATTTAGTTTAATTTGCATTTTTTTAGATATGTACCACGCGATCGCGTAACTCTGAACCAGATCCCCCTCTCCTCTTGCATCACATAAGTCATACATGAAACAAAAGTTTATAAGTAAATACTTAGTTTAGTTTAGTTTTTATTAACGTCGCACTAGAAGCAACACGAGGGCTATTGGCGACGGACCTCGTAATTTTGAACCACGGTCAAGTGACGAGGACGACACCTGAGCCGGCACCGCCTCTCCTAACATCCACACCACATCAACGGGAGGACTTTGGGCCCCGAACAGATTTAACGTGCATCAGCCCCGGCTACACGGCGGGTCTTTGGCGGCCAAGGATCGAACCCGCGACTGAACGAAAACCGCCGGTCGCTAGTCCACGACCTTGACCACTAGGCTACCGCGGCCCTTTATAAGTAAATACACTGAGACTGGACCGCCTTCATCTCATTACTAAAAATTATCCGGGCATGATGCGAACTATTGTTCTATAAAGACAAATGTTGACGTCAAGTCAAAAGTTTTCGGGAAACAAATTTTGTAAATACAGTTAACTTAATATTGCAACATTCCGAAATAAATTTATGAATGCCATGCTTAAATCAAGTTATGCCATTAATATGACTAATTTATCGTTTTTTGTATAAGCCCTCCATTCTTATCACATGTAACTCAAGAATAACAAATATAACTTTTCTTGACTGCTATCCACCATTTCTATCACCTTTCCGCTGTTATCAAATCCTCGCAGTTTTAAAGTTGTGACACGTTGTTACATTTGCGGGGGAAAAAAATCCAATCACACCGCCAAGGTAAATATGTACAAACAGGGAGGAGACAGCGACTATTAATACAACAGTGACGTCTTTCTTCAAAAAGAGACACATAATCCGTGAAAGTGAGAAAACTCGAAAGATTTGGCAATGGGAAAGGTTTCAACAGCTCCCTCGAAAACAAACGCGATAGGAACGAGATGCGTAATACGCGTGAATCCATTCATAAGGCACGTATTTTGAGTGACTCAATTTGCGATGATCAGTCAAGATGGTTCCCACAATAAGGAAATCGTTTTCACACAGCTTTAAAACCTCGTCGCTTTGAAAAATAGTTTTTTTTTTAATACAAGACGAAAAAATATTGCAAAACCTTGCGTACATTTAATATTAAAATTTGTTTTGTAACAGTTAGAAATGTTTTTTTTATAAAGAGAAAATTGTGTACGACACAACCGTAGGGCATTTTCGAAGTGTGGCAAAAAATAACGAGATAGTTGCTGCTACAGTAAGCATGCGCGAAACGCCAACGACCGACATCTGTTAAGCGTGGAGCCTTCTCTTTCGAATGCAGTGTCTCTCGCTTTTGTAAACAAATCCGTACATCTGCAACCTTCATTCGCATTAAAGTTATTTTCTTGTTTCGTCGGATAAATGATAAGTGAGCAACTATTGTTATGAAATTTTACATGAAACTTGGAAAAAAGCGCTACTGAAACTTGTAATTTATTGAAAGAAGTGTATGGCAATGAATATTTATCGCGTGCACGTGTTTTTGAGTGGTCTAAATATTTTCAAGACTGCCGAGAAGACGTTGAAGACGATTCACGCTCGGATCGCCCTTGCACGTCAAAAACGGATGACAATGCGAAACAAATCGGTAATCTGATTCGATCTCACCGTCAGTTAAGAATTCATGCGATTGCCGAGGCTGTAAGTTTAGTTTAGTTTTTTATTAACGTCGCACTAGAAGCAACACGAGGGTTATTGACGACGGACTTTGTAATTTTGAACCTCGGTCAAGTGACGAGGACGACACCTGAGCTGGCACTTCCCTCTCCTAACATCCACATCACACCAAGACGAGGCTGTAGGAATTGACAAAGAATCCATACGGCAAATTTTCCCGCCAAAGCAACGTGCCGACTCATTTCACATTATCTGTCAAGAGGTTTCACGCCAAGTACAGCATTCCAGAATTAGACCATCCGCATTATTTGCCGCATCTTGAACCATGCGACTTTTGTTTCCTACAGTGAAATCAAAAAGTACAAGATTTGAGTCTTTGAAGCTGTGAAAGAGAAAATGGAACGCGTCCTGAAAGAGATAACAGAAGACTTCCAGCACTGTTTCGAATAATGGAGCGTTGTAGGGACAGAGGAGAGGTGTATAATGGATGTGATAATAAATAAATATGTATGACATCAAAATAAAATGTTTTACAGCTTCAGTCTCGTTATTTAATAGCCACACCTCGTAGTTTGATGATTCAGTTAAATACTTTGATAAGACGCATATAATAAGCCAAAAAGAGAGTAAGATAAAAGTACAAACAAAATAAACTTCTTACATGTGGAAATATACACAAATCATATGCCTTGAGAATTACGTTAATTCACGGGATTATTCATAATCATTCATCCAACTTCAAAATTTCATATTTTCAGAAATAAACGGACACAGAATGTTAAGTAATACATGAATACAAAAGAAAGCCGTGGAAGTTTTATATTCCGAAAAATAGATGGCCCTCATGTGTTCTTTGTGAAACTATTTCACGAAAGCTGTTTTAGAAGCTTTCACGGAGGCATCTCGCAGTGGATCAGGTGACTTGATGTTGCATCAGCTGGCATCGAAGTTATCCGATATTGCCCATTGCAATTTCTTCCTTTGAGGATTTGTAAAAGATAAAGTGTACGCGCCACCAGTACCCACATATTTATTTAAACTTAAACAACGGATTACTGTTGGTGTACAATCAATAACCACTGACACTTAACAACGTGTATGGAAGGAATTTACGTAACGAATTGACATGATGCGTGTAACTAAAGATAGCTATATCGAACACTTGTGAAAAAAAAACTTCTCTATATTCCCTTTGCATCTATATATTACATATCATTCTGTGTCGTTTTATTTATTAAAATTCGGAGTTTTGAAATCGGATAAATCCGTTTGAATAACTTTGTATAACAATTGTTTGTCGTACACAATGAAAAGAAAAATTAAGATATCATAAAAAGTTTTCTACCATTTCCAAAAACACGGAAAAATCTGTAAATATTTTCAAATATTAAAATCTAAATAACAAGCAGTAAATTCCTTCGTGATTTTTTAATACAAGAGGAAAATTAAAATCGACTTAAAATGAAGTAAATCACCGGTAGTGTTTTTTTAAAAATAGAAACAGTATATGGGGGGGGGGAAACACGGTTTTTTATACAACAAAATGTTGAGAATATATTTCTAAGAAAGCGGATTTCAATTTGAGTTCAACAAAAAATTACTAAAAAATAATTGCAACTAATATAGTAGATGCTTTTTACTCTGCCTAGGTTTATACGGACATCGGTTCAGCCAGCTAATCAGAACGAAGTGAACATTATTGCGACATGCTTGCTACACATAAGGGTGGCCTATCACACTATCTCTGGAAACCACATTTCAGAAGGGAATATTTGAAAGAGTCGTTTATTTGCCTGATGGAAATTGTAAAATTTTCCGATAACCCTTTATTCTCCCTCCCCCCCCCTCCAAAAAAAAATGACTAATTTGTGAATTTTCCTCCTGGACAAACCGAGTTCAAGACACTAGAAACAGGTTCTGGAACAAAAAGATTCCATTATTGTGAACGTTTGTATTCAATACTTAAACGTTTTAAAAATACGCATTAACCTGTTTTAAATTATCTTCATTTAACTAAGCTTCTTTTTTTTTTGTGCGAGTTGCCATAACAAATTATCAAATTAAACTTTCGACAACTACAACTGCTATGATGGAAAACATTTGTAAAACATCCATCAGCAAATCTAATTTTCAAAGATTTCAAGATTCTCTTTACAAAATTGTCTGAAGGAATCAGTACAATATTTTAATTACTAAATTATTTACTGAATTTGCAAAAGAGAAATTAAATATATTTATTACTTTTGGACAATACTTAGTTTTAGTTTAGCATACTTCAGACATATATTTTATTTGCTACATCACTGGCATGGGAGAAATACGCGAGATGCATTATGGTCATCCTTGCTACTCGTATATAACCTTTAACCCTTTGATTTTTTTTTGTTAACATTTCTTTTTCAATAGCGAAGTGTATATATTGACATTGTTTTGTGCTCGTGGTGTGCATAAGGTTATTTTCAGGTACAATAATTTAATGTATACATAATCCTATAATTTATTTCAACTGGCCATTCCATTACCTTATCAACTAATTTAGAAAGCGCCGAGTGTATATATATATATATATATATATATATATACTAGCTGATACCCGCCCGCTTCGCTGGGCAGACGATAATATTATATTTTGGAACCTATACATAAAATATCAAGAAAATTGAAGCATTGAAATGACCTTTGTGTTCTCTAGATGGTTTTTTATCGGCATTAATTATAACCTTTAACTCCTTTTGGTCTTTAGGAACTGAATCAACAGCAGCTTTGAAATCGTGAATATACCTGTTATGTTCATGTAGCTGCTTTTGTAATTGGCTAATTCTGGCTTAACACCTGGGAAAATACCACAATGAATGTTTCTTTCACGTTCATCATCACAGAGAAAGTAGAAGAAAAGAAGATTGTTGAGGAGGCTCAGCCAATAGGCTACCTATCCTGTGGTATACCTGCAACTGGACTTTAAATGTTGGCATACAATTTCCTTCCTTCAATTATTTTCCTCCGAATGACGTCATCTGAAAACATCCATTATACTTACGAATTGTAGAAAGAAAATGTTCTGAAAGCTGATCCTTATGGCTAAGAAGACTATTCAAAGGTTCAGGGAAGGATCTAATAACAGGAAGGAGGACTTGACCACCACTCCAGCACATTCCTGGAGGTTCTTCTATCCTTTTAAAGCACGGCACCTCGAACAGGGCAAACGTTTTCCGATACTGACAATTTTATCATTTGAATAGTCAATATATATTTCATATTTAAAACCAGACAAATTTTTGGAAGTCCATGGCGCTAATTTAACTTTAGATCTTTTTTCATTGTATTTAATTACAGCTGCCTGATTCACGTGGGGGGTATTAGAAATGTATTTTCTTACGCTCTATGTACTTCAGGATGGCTTTTAGTATATTTTGAAGCAGCTTCTCTATGTTCTTCAGGATGACTTTGAGTATATTTTGTAGCAGCTGGTCTTACTTGTTTATATCTAATTGAATTTGTGAATCTTTTTCTTCATTTCTTTTACCTTTATTTAGTTGAAGAGATATTACATCATTAATAATTGATTCACTTGAACTTGAAAAATCAATGTTAGATATTGATTGAGTCTTTGAAACTAACACAGACACATTTTCTTGAGGCTGAAACACTAAAGATGACACATTTTCTTCATTTTGTTTCACATTATCATAACCAGGATTAACTTTACTTCTATTTGTTAATCCAACTATTTAAATAAAACATCAAAATGACCACTATTACAGTTTCCCGTAAAACGTAATATTTTTCCCCCCTGAATTGTTTCCCCAACAGAAGCTATAAGGCAGCCACCTTGATAAACTTCGAACTGATAGGGAAATAGCTCTGCCACCGCCATAATTTAGCAAATAGATCCATACGTGTTTGGTTTACACATTTCGGTAAAATATAAATCGTTAGTATTATAAGGGGCGCCAGATAGCATTTGAGTGTAGCATTTAAACCAAACCCAGTTGTCAAACACGTGAGAAACAATAATATTTCTCATTTTATACGCCATCGATATGTCACCGAACACCAGCAAAGACAGAGACGAAAATAAACATGCTCCGTCACCAAGAATTTAAAAACTTTGAAAGGAGTAGGTATTCCATCGATCCAAATATATTCAACATCCATTATTAAGAACTATAACTGAAAAGTAAATATGAAAAATCAATTTTTATTAACCTACAATGAAATACTTTTCAAGTTAAAAAATATAACCGAAATTAACTTTTTTTAAATCAAATTATTTTAAAATTCAACAAAAAATACTAACAAAAAAATGAAGTATAATAAAAATTTTTAGCAAAAAAAATTATTACGTGATCCTTTTTGCAAGAGGATAACTCTTACGGTAGCAGCATATCTGGAACTGCAATTGAATAGACAGAATAGCTCTTAAAAATCATAGCATAAAAAATAGTTCTGTATTCTGAAAACAATAAAATATCCAGCCATTTTAAAAAATGAAAATTGTTTATTTCCTAGAAAACAAAAACTAAAAATTACCAAAATACAGAAACAAAACTTTTGCATGATATTTACATTAGGTTACAATTAATGCGTACATCAAAATAAATATTTTGATAGCTACTTATTTTTTTT